>JAKCPB010001897.1:0-50712 GCA_021442155.1 Cymbidium sinense
TCTTATGTTCACATTAGATCAATGGTGGGTATATGTTAAAGTTGCCATGATGGCCTGATAAAAAGAATCTTGTATTAGTAAAGAGAAGCCATATTTAAAAGAATATGAGTCAATTTTTTTTCCTAAGGGTTTTGTTCCACCAAATTTCACGCAATTCATTAGAGCTACAAAACCAGACAACATCTTGCTCAATATAGAGCTTTATGTTGCAAAAATGATAATAACAATGTTCTTATTGTGTCTCTTTGCCCTTTTTTTAGGATTTGACTTCTTGTGGTATATTAGATTATCCAATGGTTGATTTAAGAGATTTGAAGAATTGGAAGAAGTTTTAATCAAAAGATTCATGAGATTTCATAAACAAGTAAACATACATAACCTCATGACCTCTCAGTAGAAGCCTTTATGTCATCGATTGGATTTTTATATAAAATAGAAGAATGTGGCCATTAAATGCGAGCCACCATCTAAGAAAATCATGTTGTTGAGCTGCTATTTGATTTCATTACTATACCAATAGCTTTGCTTTTAAAGCTCTCATCTATCAATATTTTTGAGAAATTGCACATGAAAGTTTTTAATCTCTATGGGAAGACATCTTCTTTGATCCTCAAAGAAGAGAATTATAAAAATAAATAAAAATCCTTCTCAAACTTCTAAGAGAAGTGAATAAACAACTACCATGACCTCTCCAAGGAATCAACAAATACACACACACACACACACACACACACACACATGAAAAAACTACTTGTATCATCATCTACTTAAACAAAATAAACATTTTAAAAAAATCAAACAAATTTAATCCATTTATGAAAGCAATCATCAAAAGCATTTTAAAAATGTTTAAAAATGTTATTGTAGTTAGAGATGCAACTCTCAAGATCGAAGAAAGGTAAAGTTGGAAGAACTGAATATCATTTATGTTGGGAAGACATTATCAATAATTGTATCACATTCAAATATTGGTTGAAGTGTGAGCATAAGTAAAGTTGAAATTTCTAATAAATATCTAAAATAAAGAACTTCTATCAAAAAATTCATATTCATTTGTGAGGACATAGATGAATCATCTCCATCTTATCATCTCTCAATAACTATTTATATGATTCATTCCTTTGATAAAGAGATTAAAGAACCTATGTTGATTTTGGCTAGAGGTGTTTTCTAGCTAGAATTTAGAGTTGATTGTTCAAATGAAGATTTTGACTTTTAGTTTTCAAGAGAAGAAATACATGAAGTTCAATTAAGAAGTGAAAAAAGTTCTTCCAACTTGCAAGAATATTAAGAAAAATAAAGAGAAAAAAATCTTGTTTAAAGATCTTGATGAGTGTTGACCTCATTTTTGAATGATGTTAATATCATTTTGAAATCAATAATTAGGATGTCCTAATCTCGAATAAGAATCTTCTAATTCAATGCTTAAGACACTATACTTAGTGACATAGGGCATCATCTTTGAGTTTGATATAACCTAATTGGCTTAGGTGGAATCAACCCAATCTTTTAATTTGGATTAAACCAAAAATAAATCCAAATAAACCAAATTGAAATCAAATTAAAACAAAGAAACCAAATCAAAGTCAAAACTAGTCAACACATTTGGCATAGATTTGACTTAAGTGGTCATATTAGGTTTGAACCCAAATCAAAAATTTTAATTTAATTATTCAAAATAATTTGGAAATGGCACATAATCATAATATAACCCACCACTGAGTCTAATTTGTCAAATTTGTCATTTGACCCAAATGAAACCAAGCTTAACCCATTATGTCCACTTTTGATCAAATGGGATCAAATTGAAATTCAAATAATCATGCAGAAATGCTTCTTTACTTTAAAGACTCTAATGCTTTAAGACAAATTTGCTTAGATGAAATGCTTCTTGACTTTAATCAATGATTGCAGAAGATTCATGATTGAATTTTAATATATATATATATATATATATATATATATATATATATATATATATATATATATATATATATATATATATATATATATATATATATATATATATATATATATATATATATATATATATATATATATATATATATATATATATTAAAAAATATATAATTGAACCACATATATTAAAAATATTCTAATCTTTCATTATTTTTTTTCTGTTGGTCTTCATATAGGTGGTATAAGTGGAGTCAAATTCACAATTCGAATTAGACGAACATCAAAAATGATAGTGCGAAAGCAATACTCAAAATACATTGAAAAATGTCACCGTCCATCACTTTTCATCCGAGCCATCCGTTCGTCAACAATGACGATAGCTTTATATGTAGTCTTCTTTTGGACTCATTATTAATAATTGAACAATTTCCACATTGGTGAGCCTCCCACACCATTTTTGGAGCAAAACGATCTCCATATTGGTAGCTCTCCAGCCATGGGATTTGAAGGCAACTGATATGATCCCAAATCCTCAAAGCACCAAATACGACCACAAAGATTCATAAACTCAATATCTGAGACCATTGATGATAGAGAAGAAAATATTACAAATCGGAGCATAAAACAAATACGGTTATTACGGACTACACAACAAGTGCGAATAACACGAGCCAAAGGATCAACTTCGGTGACTACAAATGCAAGCGGCATTTACAATTCCAAGATGGCACCACCAAAGGATAGCCCGAAGATAGATAATAAATCTGCGGCGGTTAACCATAAGCGGTGGGAAGATCGAATCAGAACCCAATAAACAATATATAGTTTTACATTTATTATATAAAGGAAGGGAACAAGAAGCAGAAATCAAGATAGAACCTTGCAGTTAACAGTACAAGAAATTGAACCAGAACTCGAGAGTCAAGAAACCAGTCAACAAAATAACAGTTTTTCTGTTATTTTGTAACAGAAAAGAGGAAACACAGATAATTTCAAGAACTCAATAAGCTCGAGCACTAACCGACCCATTTTCGAGGCAGAAGGAAACCGAGTCTGATCAGTCTAAATTAGTTACAAGAGGCTTAGCATGAACATTCTAGAAGAGAGAAAACTATAAATAGAGATCAAAAGCCAAAGCAGGAAAGTAATCAGAATTTGAAAGGAACTTAGCTCTTGGTCTCTCTTTCTTCTTCATCCATCCTCCCTGTCATCTTCATCGGTTTCTCCTCACTGGAAAACCATTCCTCCGGCGAGAAAACCCCTCGGGTGTCCTTTCTCCTCCGCTCGCAGCCCTTCCCTTCTCTGGAGCGTCGACGGCTCGAACTGTCGAAACAAAGCAGAATAAAGCAAGTATAAAGTTAGGTTAATTCAAAAGCTTCATCCCACGGCCAAGAAGCAGCCAGCGCAAACACAAGCTACGGTTCAAATCCGATCCAAGGATCAAGCCACGTAGATCACAACATCTGTAATCCACTAAGCCCTGCGAAGAATCAAGAACCATATGATCAAATAACACATCCAAGGGACACGGGAAATGATCACATCCAACGACTCAAGCGAGAAGCACTCAATCCGAGTGTTAGCATCTAACGGGTAAAAGCACATATCCAGCGGCTCGAGACACGCCTTTCCCATGGAATTATTCACTCGGCGGGTTCCAACACTCGGTGAGTTAACTCCGATTAAGCCCAAACCAAGCGGATGGAAAAACCGGGAAAACAAACCCAAGAACCCTGACATAGAAATATTCACAATCCTCAGCGTATTCTGAAAAATGCACATTATCATTGGTGCTCTTGTTGATTACTACATCCTCAATCGAAAATATGGCGAAGGCACAAGATACACATCAAAATCCTAGATGAATGTGTTGCAGTTAAACAAAAGAGCAAATGACCTCGATCCTATGGCATTGGCGAAATATCAAAAGGCGCAATAGAAAGCAGTTGGAAAAATAACCTCAAATCGGGTATGTGATGCATCCCATTGATCCTATTCTCCAAAGCGGACCACATACACACACACCATGTCAACACCTCTTAAAATAGATATGCCCGATTTAATGGAGAAGACCCTAGAGGATGGCTCTTTAAAGCGAGCAATTTTTCAATATTATAACTCCAGGATCAATTCATAATTTCCTCGGTTTACATGGATGGACACTTAGCTAGTATCAATATATGCATCTTAATAAGCTACACTCATGGGGTAATTTAGAGAACAACTTATTGAGAGATTTGGCCCATCCTGCAGATTTAAGGGGTGAACTTACTAAATTACAAGAAATCTCTTGCACAATTTTATAATGAGTTTGAGGAATTGATCGGATATCGTATTCCACACAATTCTTCATTTTTGAATCTGGTTTAAGACAAGATATAAAAGGGAAGTAAGAGCATTGACTAGTTCCCTACTGACAAACCTTCAGTTAAGCGATGGAGGACCTAGTGATGATGCCAAGAAACTACAAGATCGACCAACCTCCGACTAAAACAACCTCAATTACGACAACATCTGCCTCCTCACAAACACCAATCAACAAAGCAACAATCAAAGTAAGCGACCTTTAGCAATTGAGGCTGACACCTACCCAAATAGAAGAAAGAAGAAAGAAAGGATTGTGTTTTAATTGTGAGAAAAATATCACAAAGGGCATATATGTCAAGCCAAGTTATTTGCCTTCATGATAATCAATGAGGACCAAGAGTATCAATTCTGACATGATACTCAACGACAAAGGTGGATTCAAGAAGAAGCATTAGAAGCAAGCTTCAACTATCAACCTTTCAATCCAGGCTAAGGCAAATGACATAGAGATTGTATAAGTATACACATGATAAATAGTTCTAACCACTAACTTAGCTTAGATTTTATGTCAGATATAACCCAATTATATAGAATAAGACAATCCATAGTAATAAGTCAGCTGACACAAATCCTTTACAGCCTCAAATAAGATGGACAAATAGAGCAGTATCACATAATACAACCACATACAAAGGAGGATTCATTTTCAGATAGGTTGAAGACCATCTAAATCACGAAGCTCACAACATGAAACAAATGGCGATAATATAGAAGAGCTTCAATCTAAGACTTAGATAATACAAACATGCTTTTACACTACAATCGTAAAATTACCAAATCATTTCGAGAAGATGGGCGATAGTAATCAAGTTTGTTAAAGTTTAGATCAAAGAAAAGTACTAACGGAGAGCCACAAATTAAAGAAATATCAAGGCAAGCAGAAGGATTTCTAGCCACAGAAGCTTCTGGGATATCAAGTAAAGAAATACAGAAAGCATCTCCAGATTTTTGAACTTGAGGACAAGGTCAATGTGAGGAGGGGAGTAATGATACGACTCCATCCATCTCCGCATTATCCCCTTCCCCACTGCGAGTTGCCTCCCGGATGTGAGAACGCTCCTTTGTCCTCCCAGATCACCTCCGGATCAACTTCTTCCAAGTTCCTTCCTCAGCCACTCTTTTTACTCAATGCTCGAGATCTCCGTCCGTATGTAGTCTCCGACTTATTTTTGCCATGGGCGTACCACGCCGCAAGAGGTATTCGCTTCTCTGTTCCGGTTCCAGTAACTTTGTGGCTGCGCCAGGGAGCCTTCAGCCCGTGCTGGCGAGGCCGAGATCCCTTATCCTTCCGGCCTCCCCAGGATAGAGATGCTAAGAACTCAAATCATGGACATATGTAAGTTAGCGAGAGCAGAGATGGAGTTCATGCTCGAGGCGTAAGGAGATGATAGAGGTGGGTGAAAAGCTACTGGCGTGGTGATGAATAGCTTCTACGAGTTGGAGCACGAATATGCAGATCACTACAGCAGGTGATTGGTAGGAGGCATGGAATGTTGGCCCGTTCTCTATGTGTCGGGACTTGACCTCAACGAGGGTAGAAGCGACTGAGTCCCATAAGCAGTGCTTGAAATGGCTTGATGAAAAACCAAAGCGTTGATCTTGTACATGTGTTTTGGAAGGAGCCTTTTCAGTTGAGAGAAATAGCCTGGACTAGAAGCATCAGGCATCCTTTTGTTTGGGTGGTGCAGTAGAAGATGATTGGGTTCAAGAGGTGTATGAAGAATTAAAGGGAGAGGATGGTGATAAGAGGATGGGCTTGTAATCTTGAATCATGGTGATTAGATTTGTGACTCTGGGTGGGAGTTTGGAGAGGATATGTCTTGAACTTCTTGATGGTGACATAACGTTATGTCTGAAACTTGATTTATAATGAGAAAATTTGGTAGAAAGCAAATTGCGGTGCAGATCGATGAAAAATGAGTTTAATCGAGAAGAGGTCTGGAGGTCAGAGTGGAAGCGTCGGTGAGGAGGGTGATGGGGAAGGGGAGGAGAAGAGAAGAGAAGGAGGAGCGAAGGAACTTGGGAGAAAGCGAGGAGAGTGGAAAAGGAGGTTCATCTAATGAGGCGATAGAAATTGATCAGAACTAGTAGATAGAAGGAAGCTCGTCTAGTTACCTGAGGGTTTTCTTTCTTCTTCCACAAGCAATTCTCTTTGGGGCTTTATTTTGAGAATAAAATGAATTAAAGTCAGTGAATTTTTTTTGGAAGAATTTGAGGGCATTAATTTGATTCAAAGTAATAAAGTTACAATTACAAAATTGACATCTATGACATAAAAACCTATACAAAACATCATCAGTTGAAGTATAATGTTAAGGCGAGCTATTCCAAACCAAAACCAAATAAACGACAAAATAAGGCAGACCTTAGAAAGGAAGGACTCAGATCAACCAAAAGTTATAGGATTGCTTATCGATGGAAATCAAAGGAGATCTGCGGTTTCCTTTCAGCATCCTTGTTTTTGACTTCCGTAGAAGCTTTGTCCAAGCTTAACTAGGTTGCTATGAAGGCCATCCAAAGCAGGATCCTTGCAAAGCGGCGTCGATCATCATAGTCCTTTTCCTTCAAAACACCCACTTAATTCTCGAAGAAAGCGGGGAAGATCGAGAAGTATATCTTGCCAAAATAATACATGCCATAACCAGGATAACCTCCCACGTGGAAAACATCTTAGCAGTTCACGAGCAGAAAAAAGCACAAAGCGACCATCGACCATCAAAACCAAAGGAGATACTCCCCTTATGTAATAATTTTCTTCCAGGTAGATAAGATTCGTAATACATGTTCAGGCCAAGACTCCTTCACTTTCCATCTAATCACTTTATAAGCAATCCTTTCCTTAATCTGATCGATTAAAACAGTGTTTGAAGAAGCAATATGAGACATTATTCTTTTATTTCTTTCCCACCAGACACAGTAAACAATCGCAGCAGTAGAAAGGTAGTGTATTCTTCTAACTATCTTATGCACATGTGAATCCAGACTATTTAATACTTGTTTCAAGGTAGATTGCATTAAAAGAAGTTACCATATGGCAAAATACTCTAATCAAATGCATGGAGAATGGGCATTCAAAGAAAAGGTCATGTGATTCAATGTCCCCAAAACAAAAGCAGATCGAATTAACCCCTGACCCTCTCCTAGCAAGCATCGAAGTTTTAATCACCAAGGTAAGCCATCCAATAATATAAAGATAAGTTAATTGCCCCACCTTTGAACCAAATGCAATTATACCAATTGGTAGATGGTAAATGCTCAAAAAGAACCTTTTTAAAATCTCTAGATGAAGGATCTCTGTTAGAATCCCATGTAATCCAGTCCTCTCCCCCAGCTATGAGTGGATTTGATAGTCCGCGAAAGCGAGGGTGTTCTATTTCAAACCAATTTGGTATATGCCATCTGCCATCCAGCATAAAGACCTGTAGCTTGGGATTGTTAGAATATAACAGCAAGTTAATATCATGAGAGCTTAAAAATTCAGCCATACATCTCCTTTCACACCAAGGATCAAACAATAAGGAAAAATTGTTCCCATTCCCTTTGTGATAGGAAATGTTTTCAGAAAAACGTTTTGCAAATAGTTTGAGATCCTTCCACATGGGTGATATAAAACGAATCGATTGCTTCCAAATTGATCCATATTTTTGATTACACCATTTAGTAAAAAGTGAATCATGAGTGAGAGTTTTCCACAATGTTTTGATCTTGCACAAATCATTAAGAGAAAAAGTTGAAAGCACTCCAATTCCTCCTTTATCTATAGGTCTAGCTGTTTTCTCCCAAGATATAGTAGATAATTTATTTGCAACTCCATTGTGGTAAAAAAAAGTGGCTATAAGAGAGGAAATGCGCTTTAATACACCTTTGGGGATTACCATAGATCTGAACCAGTATGAAATGAGATTGTTAACGAGAATTTGATTAATTATTGCACCTCCCAATGATAAAATTTACTTTTCCATCCCCTAACCATTTTGGATCTTTTCAATGAGACTTGAGAAATTTATCAACTTTGGAGTTCCCAAAGTTAAGGGAATTCTAAGTATTTGATGGGAAAAGTGCTTTGTGAGATATTGAGGATTCTACATGGGTTCTCTATCCCTTAGTTCCTCTAGAAGCAAATGAGAGATTTATCAGATTCACGGATAACCCGATATAGCATTTAAGCTTTCAAGGCAATTTCAATGAGCCTGAGAATGAATATTTCTTTGCACCACTAAGAGATCATCGCAAATAATAAGTGAGAGATATGGCAAGTACCGGTTGAAATAGGGACATATCGAATAGATTAACTTCTCGATCAAACAAGAAAAAAGTATCAATGGCCAAGGTAAATAAGAAAGGAGAAAGTGGACATCCTTGCCTAAGTCCATTTTTTGAGATAAAGTAGCCTTTTATTTCCTCGTTGGATTGCGAGAAAGGAACATATGCAAGCCTTTATCCAATTAATAAATCTAGAAGGGAAACCAATTGAGTGCAGTCTATGCAATAATGCCTCTCTATTTATAGAGTCAAATGCCTTTCTGAGATCAAGTTTAGCAAAGAAGCTTTCTTGTGTGCGATTTTGGGACATCTGAAAACATATTTCCTATGCCATTATGATATTATCTGATATATCCCTCCCTTAATCTGATTGAGTGGGTGAATCAAGAGGAAGAACACTTTTAAGTCTAGTGGCTAGAACTTTAGCTATCACTTTGTAAAAGGTGTTGCAAAGTGAGATAGGACGATAGTCTGAGATTTGATTAGAGTGCTTGACCTTGGGAATTAATGTAATCAAGGAATGTTTCACTCTCTTTGGGAGCTTCTGTGTTTTAAAAAATGATAAAATGCATTTAATAAGGTACCACCCGTTACCTCCCATGTAGAAGAGAAAAATTTGGAATTGAATCCATCCGGTCCAGGAGCTTTGTTCTCATGGATGCTTTTGAGAGCCTCTTTAATTTCCAAGTTACTTATATCAGCATCCAAAGCTTTAGCAGAATCAGCCGATAAAGTGTTCCCCACTGGAACATCCTGCACAATGAAGGAATCTGAGGAATTATTATTGAACAAAACTGAGTAATACCTGCATATTTCCTCAGCAATGAGGTCCTGCTCCTTCAAAATTCCCTTGTCAGAGTGGATTTCCCTAATACAATTGGTACTTCTCCTTTCTTTTATGGAAAAATATAGGAATTTAAGATCATCCTCTGATGAAGTCAACCAATGAGCCTTTGCTCTTTGCTTGACCCAAGCATTCTCCTGTTGAAGCAAGTTTATATAAGCATCTTTTGTTTCCTTAGCCATACCAATAAGATTTAAATCCTCTGGAGAGTCTTCAAGCCTCTCCAGAATTTCCTTTTGATCTCCTTTAGCCTTTTCAATTAGTGATAGTAAAGAAGAAGAACTCCTCATAGAACCTTTTAGCGCCTGCTTAACATTGGATAGTTTGTTAGCAAGAACAAATATAGGATCCCCAGTAACAAAACCTTTCCAAGCATCTTTGGTAATCTTCATAAAGTCATGTTCATAAGTCCAATAATTCCGAAACATAAATCGATGAGCATTGGGACATGAATGTTGAAAATGAGTAATGAGTGGTGAGTGATCGGAAGAGAGAGGAGGGGGTACTTTGTAAAAAGATGACGGAAATTTCTCCAGCCAAACCGCATTGCAGAAAACTCGATCTAATTTTGAAAAAATGGGATTTTTAATCTGTTGATTAGACCAAGTATAGAATAGACCAGTGTGGGGAAGGTCTAACAACTCGCAATCATTGATGCAATTAGAAAAAGCTTGAGAGTTTGTTAAGGATAGGGGATTACCACCCAGCTTTTCCTTATTGGAAATACAGCAATTAAAGTCTCCCATAATCACCCATGGATCCAACAGCCCAATTGCAAGATCACGGATTGAGTTCCACAGAGAAATACGCGCTTGTGCATCATTCTCAGCATACACACAAGTTAAAAAAACAGATAAGGTGCCATTAAAAGTCACTAACCCATGTATCAATTGGTTAGTTATTACCAACGATTTGAAGTCGATTTTATCCGATCGCCATTTGATCCAGATCCGGCCACCTGTGGCAATCACAAAATTCGAACAGCTAGATTCGAAAGGGAACAAAGAGAACTTACGCATACGGAATGGATTTTGTGAATCTTCTGTATTAATCTTGGTTTCAAGAAGACAAAGAAGCTCCAAGCTAAAATCCTTAATAAGTCTCGGCATTGAATTCAATCAGCCCGGTAGGCCGAGCGTTCCAAACTCCAAAGTTGGGAAGGGTCATTGAGGAGGATGAGGCGGGTTTCTTACCCTTTTTATGTTTCCCTTTTTGATTCGAAGGTGTCGCACTAACATTTAGTTTCAATCCATCTCCATCGGATTGGGGTTTTATCGGAGTGTTTGGAGGTTTTTCTATGTCTTTTCCTTTAGAAAGTTTTGAAGGCTTTGGAGAGTTAGCTAAAGATCTCGTCACAACCCCTTGTCTTTGTGGTTCCCCGAACGAGTGAGCCTCTGTAATGGGATTTTCTAAAAGTGTTTGATTTTCAGTTTGCTCAAGATGGTCTTCCAATTGAGGCGATAAAATAGGCGACTGATTGAGATCTGTTGAAAGCACATTTTGGATTTGCCTTTCGTTCAAATCCGCTTCTCCCATCTCCGGTTCCTCACCGATAATCTCCCCCTTGACGGTCGCTGAAATTGTTTAGGTAAGTCTCAGCTATTTGGCCGACTCTACCTCGATTAGGATTACGGTTTGCGGTTTCACTTATGACACGAGATCGAGGGCATGTTTTATCATCGTGTGAGAAAGTGTTGCACTTAGAGCATACCGTAGGTTTCCAGTCGTAAATCACTGGTTGATTAAACTTCATCCCATTCATATTTATTGGAATTGAATCTGGTAATACCGAAGACGTAGTTATCTGCACACAAAGCCGAGCGAAGGTTATCCTCGCTTTAGATGCAGTGAGATTGTCGACTGCTAGGGGCACTCCTATCATACTTCCGATTTTCGAAAATCCTTTTTCGTTCCAACATCATAACGGGAAATTGGGCAATTTGATCCAGATTGGGATTTCGGTCACCTGATCCTTAGTCGGCCGGAAATCCCAAGTCCACCTCTGAAAAATGAACGGCCTTCCATTGAGGAAGCATGGGCCATCGTTCCACACTGCTTGGTAATCTTCCAAGCAAGAAAATTTGAATAAAAGAAGTCTCCTTCAAGAAAGCAACTCCAAACTACCTTTGAACCGCCACTTCCTTTTCACGCCCGTGAGAGCAGTAGAGCGACGCTTGCCAATGGTGCCCAACAACGGTTCCACTCCTGTTGTCCTTCTAAAAGATCCTCTTCAGTGAAGGATACCTCGGCGGAATCCGACGGGATGTAAGCTAACGGAAATTCCTTACTCTTGTCATTCTGAGCTAACAGCAGCTCCTTCCAGTTGCATTGGCTCCGAGAGCTCATATTGGACTCTCCTTGACGCGAAATTGGTGGAGTGAAGGTAGAAAGAGGTGGGAATGAACTATCGTGATCACCCATATTGGTCAGTTTATGGGTGAGAGTGTTAGAGAGACTCGACCCCGACTTGGGGCGGAAGGAGAACTATGAAGAACGAAGGAGGAAGGTAGGGGAGGTTTGGATTTGGGGAGGGAGAAGGGGAGGAAGAGCGACAGGAGGAGCGTGAAGATGCCCTAGCCGCATTCGGGAGTAAGTGCAGTGAATTCATTTCATTTTAACTTTTTTTTGAATTTATTATGGTATAAAGTAAAATTTTAAAATAAAGTTAATTTTTTAGAATATATTAAAAAAATTATTTTTAATGTATTTAAAATTTCTTAAAATTTGAGAATTTTAGCTAATATAAACTTTTTTTTACATTACATATGTCATGATCCCCTGCCGCCGAGGCATCACCACCTCTACACCACTACCCTATTGTTGCCACCGCCCATTCTACAAAACAAAAAAATAAAAAAAAATAAAAAATAAAATAAATTCATGTATTTATAGAATTCTCAATCAAACAAATTAAAGTAATTCAAATATATTATATTCACTTTATATTATATTTTTTTTACATTACATTTTTTTTAGGCATTCAAAATAGCCCTTAGTATTAATTTTATTATAAATGTGAAATCTTTAAATATGCTTTTTCATGGTTAGAACTTAAGCCTAATATATTAAGTAAAAAATTTCAAAATATTTTGAGAATACATTTTAATAAATTTAACAAAAAATTTTAAATTCTTGGTCAAATGGCTCATTCTAACTTTATAAAAATATCTATGTGAGTGCTGTGAAACATGCCAGAATGTGACGCAATTCGTTATCTGCTTGGCTGATCTAGTCGTACAAAACACTTAATGAATTTTATAATGTAAGATGTAGAGATATTCAATCTTATGTTGATATTACGAGATGAATTTTTTATTGTATATATATATTAAAGATGTAAATGAATAGAGTGAAATTTGAGTCATGAAAAATTTAAGTTTGGCTCGTCCATATTGTGATCGGCTCGAATTAGACTCATATAAATTTTCTCGGCTTGACTTTTTGAGGAGATTGACCGAGCCAAAAGGGAGGATTTGGCAATTGATTTGGTCATCCTACTAAGACAATTTGAGGTGCTCCTGATTTGGCGTTATCATGCAAAATTAAAGATGAAGAAATGTAAGAAAATAAACCTTAGTTTGTGAAAATTGAATACAAATAATGGGTACTGAGTGGGCTGACAGGATAACGATTCCTATAATTTTTTGAGATGATTGACTACTCAAGTCTTATAACTCAAACTTGAGCTCATGTAGTCAATGAGTCTTAAATTTAACACAAGCATGAGCTTGTGGCTCAATAAACTTAACTCATGAGCTCGCTAAAATTGAGCTTAAGTCAACTCTTGAGAACCTACTTGACTCATTAGCTCCCTTAATATTTATATCTATATACAATTCATCTAATAATTATGATGTAAGTTGCAAATATCAAATATTTTAAATATTTGATTTAATTTTTTTAGATGAATTAGAGGATCATTCAAATTCTAAATTTTATAAACTAATAGTTGAAATGAATGATGAACCTAAGGATATCAAAACTGTATCCATTTAAGTCCAAATAAATTTAAATCAGACACTTAAAATTAAAATTAAAAATATTAATGAAATTATTTAAGAGACAAAATAATTTTTAAATTTTATATGCTTAATCAAAATGATAATCTCCACATAATAGTGTATATGTAGAACTCCTTATTCATGTGTAAAATTAAATCCCTTGGTATTATTAGATCTGAAAAGTTAATTTTAATTTTATCATTAAATTAAGTAACAATCATATTAAAAAAAGCTTAAGTCAAATTTATTTTAGAGCAAGAAAGCCGACCTTAATATCTTGCAATCATTAACTTAGGTCAACAAGTTATGAGAAAATAAAAGCTATCTTTGTTGCTTGGCTAAAGGGAAAATAGAACAAGGCATTACCATTGATAGATTTGAATGTATTGCATTTCAACTTATTATTAAAACTATCCAAACATTTCAACTATGTAGAACAAGAACAAAAACACCATTAACATCTTTTTTAGATCAAGAATGTATTAGCCTCCCTACTTTTCATCCTTGACAATCATCATCTTATTGTTTATATATTATAAAACAATCATGGAAGAAGATATCATGAATTGTTTATCTATTATCGAGCACTCACTAATAACAAACAAAATCCAAATTCTAGTATAAATAGAACATCATGAAATAGTGTACGATACCTTAGCTTAGTAGTTGAGAGCTTTGGTTTTTAACCAAGAGGTCTTGGGTTCAAGTCCTTGCACATACGTGGTGTGTGTGAGTTTGCGAATTAATTCGCTCAAATGTCCCCCGCCCCCCAAAAAAAATGAATATGGATTTGTGTTGTTTAGTCATCCAATAGTAAAGCTAATCATGCATTTCATATGAGTTGATTAACAAAAGATTGAGTGGAATGATGAAGAAGTAAAGGTTGAGGGAGTTGTTTATGATGATTTTAGGAATTTTTTTTTAATAAAATTTTGAGAGTTAAATTTAATTTTTGAAGGAATTATAAGATAAAAGAAATTGAACAAGTTTTTATTTTAGACAAACTTAAGCAATTTAAGTTAAAATGTTTTAAATATTTTAAGAAAAATTCAAAAATAAGCATTTTAATTTAAACCATGACAAGCATTATATTAGCTAAGGGTGACACATTGTTATATGCATCACGATTGCCCAAATCGGCTTGTGTATTTGGGCTCACTTTCAGCTTAGACTACTTATTTCTAAGATTTCTAAGGGTGTTTTGGACAACTGCAGTTATAAAAAAAGTAATGGTAGATGTGCCAAACAAAAATTATGGTGAGTATTTAAATATTTTTATTTTATAAAATTAAATCGTAATTTTCTAATCGCTACCTCAAGTAGTCATATCGATTAAAAAAACAACTTTTTCATTATAAATTCTTCAAAATGTAAAACACAACCAAAATGCAATGCACCCCAAATAGGGCTTAAGTATTTGAGATTATTTTTCAATATTATGGACTTAATTTTAGCATTCTTAGAGGCTAATGAAGCCCTCCTAAAGAGTTAGAGCAAATTTGAGTACTTTGCAAAATTTGATACACCAATTTTGAAAAAAAAAATTATTATTATCAATTCAAAGAGTAATTATGTCTCATATTTTTTAATATTATAATATTATCACCGAAATTTTTTTATAAACTTAATGTATTTTTAAACAACATAGATTTTTTTTTTTTTATGTTTGTAAATAGTGACAAGTGATATATTATCAAAAAATTCATCTAACCAAAAATGACTATCGACATATTATTTGAGTTAAAAACTTTCAAACTTAAATTTAAGATCATCTAAACTATAATTTCAACAAAATATAGTCAATATAACTATTTCAATGAAATGAGTCTTATAACTTGAAAAATATTTTGATTTTAATCCAAATGGGTGTAATCTAAGCACTTGGTGTGGTAAAAAAATTTATAATATAATTAAAGAATTAATCGACCTCTAAATTTTATATATTCATAATCAAAATGAATAGTTTTCAAAAAGAAATTGAACTAGCTTGAGCACACTTAATTATAAGATTAAGATACTTAAATAATGAAAGAATGTTTTTGATTTATGAAGTTAGAATGAGCCATTTGATGAAGTATTTAAAATTTTTTGTTAAATTTATTAAAATGTATTCTCAAAATATTTTGAAATTTTTTACTTAATATATTAGGCTTAAGTTCTAACCATGAAAAAAGCATATTTAAAGATTTCACATTTATAATAAAATTGATACTAAGGGGCTATTTTGAATGCCTAAAAAAAATGTAATGTAAAAAAAATACAATATAAAGTGAATATAATATATTTGAATTACTTTAAGCTATTTGATTGAGAATTCTACAAATACATGAGTTTGTTTTATTTTTATTTTTTTTTTATTTTTTTGTTTTGTAGAATGGGCGGTGGCAACAATAGGGCGGTGGTGGTGTAGAGGCGGCTACGATGCCGGTGGCAAGAGGATCAGGCAGTGGTAGCAAAAAATTTTATATTAGCGTTAAAATTCACTCAAATTTTAAGAAATTTTAAATACATCAAAAATAATTTTTTAATATATTCTGAAAAATTAACTTTTTTTAAAATTTTACTTTATACCATAATAAATTCAAAAAAGTTAAAATGAAATGAATTCACTGCACTTTAATTCATTTTATTCTCAAAATAAACAGCCCCAAAGAGAATTGCATGTGGAAGAAGAAAGAAAACTCTGTGCTAACTAGACGAGCTTCCTTCTAAGGGTTTTTACATACATACCACTCCAAACCATCTAATTTACTCATTTAACACATAAAACTTTAATATTACCCGTATACCACGCCAAATATTACCGTAACTCATTTTTACCATTCCGTAAGCCTCCTAGGGTGGAGACGAGCTGAAGACTCATCCTGCTGGCATTGTCCGAGAGAGAGCGAGAGAGTGAGAAAGCTGGGAGCCCCCTCTCTCTTTCATTTCTGCTCATGCATTTTTGATTCTCGAGAGTGAGGAAGTAAGGTAGCTTATTATTTCTTCTTCATTGTTAGGTCATCGATGTACTGGATTGTACAATCCTTTTCCCTTTGTTGTAGCTTGTCTGATTTTGTTCCGATAGGCTTTCATGTTCCCTCCAAGTCTTTTTTTTTTTGCAGGATTTGATTTAGAGTTCCTTTCTGAGAGAAAATTCAATTTTCTGATTTGTTTTTAGTGAATAAGATAGCTTATTGTTTCTTCTTCATTGTTAGAGTTCCTTCGAGAGAAAATTGAAACACCAATCGTTTCATTAATTACAGCCACCGCCAAAGACAAACATGCCTTCTTAGAATAATTTATTTTCTATTTTTTTAATGGTTGTTATTATTCAAGCGACTTTTGTTACTTAGATCTTACATCTTCGGAATCACTGCTGCTACTACAAATTTTGTTAAGTTATTGCTTTATATTCTGAGCTTTCAGTCATAGTTGTTTTGGTTACATTATGCTTGATTTTTAGCAGGTTTTCTGAAGGAGAGCTTGTTTTCTTCTGGAGTACTCTATTGTCTTAGAGAGAGAGTGAGAAAGACGAGAGCCTGCATCGGCGTTTTACTCCTCTTATCGCCCTCGTGCATTTATTCCATGAGGATTTCTGTCTAGCCTCCTCTTGGCTCTCGGCTCTCTGGTTTATCAACCCTGAAAACAACTCCATTCCGTGGTATGTAATTCTTGGCTCTCGGGTTTATTATGCTTTTCCTTACTAAATGATTAGCTGATTGTTTGAAGATTTGTTTTGTTATTTTGTCATTGTAAGATAATCAGAGAATGATGTTTTGAGGAGCATTTTCTTGTTTATTACCTCTATATATATGTTTGTTTTTTATTTCTTATGCTGGTACTCTCATTTGGAGCTCATTTTGTTTAGATAATCACCTATGCTTATCATAGTTAATTATTTCATTTGCTAGTTCAAGTGGATACCTAAAATACTAGAAATTCTTTAACATAAATCACTATGTGTCCCCATATTGCATCTTTAGTTTTACATTATCTATCAAAGTTCTTATTTTCATTACCAATTTATAACTTATCATATTTCAAATTTCTTCATATATTTCAGCTGAGTTAGTCCATATTTGTTCATAACAAATATTTATATGTGTAGGTGTCAAGCTTCAAACATGAATCTTTACTGCATTGTTTTGAAGTTTGGTGGCTATTAGGTTGAAGTGAGAAATCAAGGCCGGAAAAAATATGAAGGTGGGAAACAGAAGACTTTGAAGCTTGATAAAGATTTAATCAATTTATTTGTACTTAGAGAAGAGGTTATGTTAATTTTCCCTTGGTTGAAAGATCATGCATTAGAATTACATTCTCATATTCATGGGACGTCACCTAAGGAGTACAAAATTATAAGTTCTGATATTGATTTGGCAGAATTATTCCAAAATTCTAATGAAGATCGACGTGTTGAAGTTGTCATTTCAATACAAAATGATGTAGTTGATGGGCCTATGTGTTTAGTAAACAACAGAAAAGATGATTTCGAGTTGAAGAATGTAATGATGAATTACTTATTAGTGAAAGAAGAGACAACAATGCTTTACATATCGGTTCATATTTTTTGAAGATGCTATGAGCTTCAAACAAGCCAGACCAAGCAATTATGAATAATTTTGGAGTATAGATTAAAGAGAGTGATAAAACTCGAGTTATAGCAATTTGTGCACATCGAGCCCATGGAGGATAAGCCTTTGTGACGGTCACACATTTCAAGTGAGGAAGCTAGAAAGTGCACATTTATGCCCAGGAGTCAATAGAGCTGGAAATAAACAAGCAACTTCTAGTTGGGTGGCTCTCAAATAAAAGATATTGTGAAAAGAATCGATATACCCCAAGTGATCAATAATGCTAGAAAGTGCATATGGATTATCACTCCCTTATATGCAGTTACGGCTCTAGGGAATTAGCACGAGAGCTAGCATTCGGATCAGTTGATGAGAACTACAAGTGGGTACCGACACTTAGGAACTCGAAATCTAGATTCACATATCACATACACGTATGATATGGTTGACAATTCATTCATGAGATTCTATGTAATTTTAAGGTTTGCATCGATGGATTTTTGGCAGGATGTAGGCCTCTATTAGGCTTAGATGCATGTCACCTAAAATCCAAGTATCTGGGTATCTTACTTTCTGCAAACTCTCTTTATGGGAATAATGTAATTTTCACTATTGCTTTTGCTATTGTTGAGACGGAATCAAAGAAGACTTGGGAGTGGTTCCTACACAACTTGGAGGAGTCATTTACAGTTGATGTTGCTCCTTTGGCTTTTATTTCAGATATGGAAAAGAGTTTAAGCGAGGCTATTAGAACTACCATATAAGTGGTCAAGATCTTGTTTCACTACCATATAAGTGGTCAAGATCTGAATTTTCTAATGAGATAAAAAATTCTTATAACACAAATAACATGGCAGAGTCATTCAATTCATGGATTGGGGGAGTTAGGGGAACAAAACAGTGGATTTGGTCGATATGCTTAGAGGGATGTTAATAGAACAACGTGCAGAGAGAAAGATTTCCTCTGCTCACTAGAGAGACCATTTGATACCCTTTGCGGAATAGCACATTAGAGAGATCAGTACAAGAAAAGAAAATTTTATTATTAGGCATTCTACGCCATTTAAAGCAGAGGTTGAAGGAAATCATGTGAGAGAAGAAGTAGATATCACCAAAAAAGAATGCACATGTAATTTCTGGCAAATAAGTGGACTTCCTTGTATTCATGCAGTTGCTTTTTTGGGCACAAAAGATCTACCACTATGACATATATATGTTGATGAGCTTTATCATGTTGTGAGGTACATGGGAATTATATTTGAAACCATATTTTATATTCCTTGTGCATTTATTAATCTATCTGAAATCGTATTTTATATTATTTTAATAGATATCGCATGGCTTATGAAGGTGCAATAAGCACTCTCCCTAGCAAAGATCAATGGATAGTGGTTGATGATGACATAAATATTGGTGTGTCAAACACATTACGGCCTAAAGGAAGACCGAAAAAACGAAAATTAAAAAGTTTTCTAGAAGGCAGAAATTATAAAAGTAAAAGTGTTCACAAATGGTCGATGCCTATGGGGTCATCATAGAGCACATGCAAGAACCCCATAAATCAACTTAGTGATCCATTGCCTCCAATCGAAGCAAATGTGGCTCTTGATATTTACGGCACAATTGGAATGCTAACAAAACTCCAGTTAGTGATGAAGTTCTCAATGAAAATGAAGACTATCAATTAGATTTTGAATAGAAAATTTTGATTGGCATCTGAATTTTTTTGCGGTCATCATAGAAAATTATGATTTGAATTTTTTGCTTAACAATATACAGGTTTTGGGTTGTCTCTTACATGCTAAAATTTTGTATAGTTTGTTTCCACCTTATCTTGTCATCTTATGTTCATCAACTTCATATTTATGCTGGTAATAACTCATGGATTTAAGAAGTGCATTATAAACTTATATACTATTTATACGTAAGAGATAAGTAGTTGCAAATCTTAGTGTAGTTGCAAATCTTACTCGTTGGTCTGATCACAATCAAAGTCAGATTGATGCAGATTAAGATTCGCTAGTAGCATTCTTATAAGGCTAAAAGTATGATATACAGGAAATGATATATATTATAATTAATCTTCTACCATGTCTTTTGTGTGCTATCCACTTATTATGTCATGATGAAATTGTCTTTTGGGATATTAGCTAGTAGCATTCTTATAAGGGCACTTTGTTAAAGCTTCAAGAAAACTTTGCAATCCTTTCTCATGAAGTGGTTGGCCCTTTCAAGTGTTTGCTGAATCAGCAGTAACTCTTATTTTTGCTTCCCCTTTGTAAGTCTTTTAAACCTATTTTTTTTCTAGTTTATATCTTCTTGTCTTGAAGGGACTGTGTTGATTGAATTCATGCAATTATCTAATCCTTCTGATTCTATTAGCATATGACTAGATTGCACCTACTGTTGGTTTATTGAGTGATAGATGCAGATTAAGATTCGGCACGAGGTGGCCATTTATTCTTGCTGGATGCATTACTATATGTTGTTCTCTGAGCATTTGTTCATCCCCTTTCTCAAGACTTCATGCTTATTTATAGGTCACATCAGAATTCAATGGAGAATTGAATTCTTGTAGGTGCTTGTGATTCCTCATCAGACATAGGATCTGCTTTGGGTGATACAATGGAGAATTGCAAGTTATTTCACTTCTTACACTTGTCGAAATCACATCTATGATTCTATGATTTGGATTCCAAGTTCTCATGCAGTAGAAGGTGCATACATCACATATATTGGCCCTCGATGGAAAGCTGCTTTTGTCTATGTGGTGGGTTTTTGGCTGCTCGATTTCGCGAATAATGTAGTACAGGTACGTTTGCTGACAATTTTAGGGCATTGCTAATTTAAAATGTCTTTATTTTGTGGTTTAGGAAAGCATGGATGTAATGCAGCAAATATAATATTTGCATTTTGGATGGCTTTTGGAAATATCCTAGGCTATTCTTCTGGGACAATTGGAAGCTGGCATAAGTAAGTTGGACATGATGCTTGCTTAAAACTTTCATATATAATAGTGCATCCAAAGCTTTTTAAGTTTTCAACTAGTTGCAGACTCTTGGTTGCAGTTGTAATTTTCTCTATCTTGCTGATCAATTACTGTAAAAAAGTCTCCTCTTAAATTTAAAGTATCATATATCCTCAAGGGCTAAAACGTAAGTATCTATCCACAAATTCTATTAGATGCAATCAACTCTAGGATATCTGTAAAGAACTAAGAAGGCCTAAAATCGGCATATCGGAGAAAGATGGGCCTCGGACATTAGGTTTAACCATATAGAACCCACTTGCTGAGAGAGGTGAATGCTTCTTTGGCTCTACTTTTGAGTGTCTTGTACTTTTAAATATAAAAGGCAGTAATCAAACAAATAAATAATGGAATATTTTCATAAATCTCTCTATAAATCATTATTTTGGTTAAAAAAATATTAGTTTCAAAATTTCACAAATGAGGGCCATAGTTTGGTTTATTTTGTAAACAAAAGATAATTAACTTCTGTCATAGTGATAACTAACTTCTGAGCTTTACTATTAGGTTGTCCTGAAACATGGCATGATGAAATTCCAGTATTTTATAACAAACCCTAATAGCCATTTCAGATTTCATAGTAAGATCTAGAGGTACCATGGCATAAGGTCATTGTTAATCAATCCTTATTCTGAAAATATTTTAAATAAATTTTCTTGTCTATAAAGTTTTGAAATGACCCCCTTTGTCACCATAAGGCCAAACAACATGGAGCTTTATACAAATATGAGGTACTTATGCAAGTACTAATTGCAACTATAATTTTTGAATGCAGGTTTTCCTGTCTCTTTCCTTAACGGTGACTCTAACATGTGCAAAAGAAGTTCCACTCTTTGAATTGGATCCAACGTATGCTTGGCAGGAAAAATCCGGATTATCTTCTGTGTTAAACACCTTTAAAAATTTGCCCGTTGGAATGTTCTCTGTGCTTCTTGTGACATCTCTTACAGGGATGAGTTGCTAAGCTTGGTGGATAAGTCTGCTTTCAATTTAGTTTGTAGGAGATGTGTTAGGTTTTGTGTTTTAGTATTCGTAAGTTTGTTTGTAGCTTTCTGTATTCTGTCTGCTTGTGGTGTGGTGTGAGAATTTGTTCAATGTAGCCATTGTTGTATGTCTTTTGTAGTTAATGTAACTTAACTCTGTTGATTATGGCTGTTGAATGCCTTATTTCTCTTTTCACAATCTTTTCACAATCTGTTGAATGCCTTCTTTCTCTATTGATTATGGTTGTGGAAAGCATCAACTCCATTGAGGTAGTAACGGAACAACCTCTTTGCCCTGATAAAACCCAGACGACCATAGAGAGTCAGTGCTCCCTTGTTGGTAACTGTCACCTGCCAAACACACACACACACACACACACACACACAAAAGAAAAAAAATCATGATGCCTTGCTACTAGAGCAAATTAATATTTGAGCTTATGCTTTGATCAACTCTATTTGGATTCAGTCTAATTGGGTTTAAATTATTTCTTTCTCATGAACTATTGCTTAATAAGAGGAATTTCATTTATACGGATTGGAAATCTATTCTAGTGATTATAGGCTCGTATAAACTTAGATTTGTGTGGAAATATGCAATTGAAACAAAGGAAAATGGTATGAACTTCGCAAGAATATGGAACATATTCATTTCAGAAAGACAAAAACATACTTCTCCATGACTCTATGAAGGAAACGAAGGAAATAGAAATGGAAAATGGTGAAGGAATTAATTAAAATTAGTTTACATCCACTTGTTGAAAGAAGAGAAAATGAGTGAAAAATTCGTTTCTTTCTTGTTTGGTTGATGAAAAATAAAAGTTTACGTTTCTGTAAGGAGTGAACATGTGAGTCACAACAAAAGGATAAAAAATTTCTTAATTGTTTTTACTACAATAAGGTAGGAAATTACAGGATGTAAGATATAACTTTAAAAATTATAAAATTGTTGTGTGTCATAACATTCATGATGGTGGAGAGGGAGTATTTAACATCATAATGCTTCTATGAAGATTTAACACATGAGTTTTTACTTGATAAATTTGAAAAGTTTTTTTTTATATTTAACTCAATTGAAATAATTCTTGTAATATATATTTGCATATGATGTATTTTTTTATAATTAGAAGAGATGTTGATACAATGTTATAAGAATGGGGTTTTTACATACATACCACGGCAAACCATCTAATTTACTCATTTAATACAATAAACTTTAATATTTCCTGAAAATATTCCTTAATAAGATGTGTTCACAATACATTAGAAGATACAGTTATAATAAACCAACTTAGTACATCACCATCGCTTGCAAAACTAACTTACTAATGAAGAAAAACATTGCAATAACAACAATTAGCATTCCCATTATAATCTTGTTTTGTTTTGAGAGGATCTCAAGTTTCTTCATTCTCAAAAAAGACGTGATTCTTCTCAATATCATACAATGTGTTTGCCATCATTTAACCATTTGAAGTAGCAATCCTCATTTGTTCGATTTTGTGGGCATCTTAAAAATTTCTTGCCAAAACTTCTACCTTTACTCGGGATGTGTATAAGACACATTGTAAGTTACACCGACAATGATATTCCTTAACGGCCGACGTGAAGATTCATTTGTGCTCATTGATGGCATGCCTTTGTTTGGTGGAAGATTATTAGTGATTGGATATAAAGCTTAAATCAGAATAGATCAACAACACTTCCTCACGAGTATAACTATCAAGTAAGTGATTGAAAGTTGTTCAAACTAAATGTCATTTAACAACATCTTTCCAATAATAATTCAAAGGAGATATATATATATATATATATATATATATATATATATATATATATATATATATATATATATATATATATATATAAAGCTTAAATCCAAACCATGTAAGAAAATCAACAAGTGCTGAATTTGAAATTTTAAGCATGGGGCAAACAGAGAGACGAAAATAAATGGAAGTCACAAAGGATTAGATCTTCGGCCACAATATTCATCAAACTGTATCCACCTAATATTCATCTCCTATGCCATGTCTTCCCTTCATCAAAAATTGGTTAAAGGTTATTCTTTTATACAGTTTACAAACAATGTCATAATAAATGACCGATTGGTATATAAGATGTGCAAGAAACAAATCAAACTTTATTGTCATAAAGAATATGTTTTAAATAGCATCTAAAAACTAGAAAAATTAATACCATAGGCATACACTTAATGAAGCATAAAGAAACTAAGTTTTCGATGTCATGCATAATAGCATATAATAAACTAAGTAAATATAAAAAAGAGGTCAAAGTCATTCAATATCAATTTCAGTAAACTTTCTTAAGGTGCTGAAAATCTACAAGAAGAAATCATCCAGTCAAGAAGCATATCAAGTATCTCTTACCGAAGTAACATGTAATTTCTCCCATGAAAACTTCCAAGTACAAATTGATGCAAATACAAATACCACTTATCCCTACATCTAATGTAAAATAAAATGGCCCACGATCCACTTCTAAACTAAAGAAAAAATAAGTATAAGAACGGAAAAGAAACTGCAATATACCAGAAATTCATTCTTAGGCATATACCACACAGAGATATTGATAAGAACCAGAAATTGCTAGATCAAGGAATTCATTCTTAGTGTGAAAATAAGAAATGCTAGATCAAGGAAGATAAAAGAGGCACTCGAGCAAAGGGCAAACGATAAAAGAAGCAACTTGAGATATTGCTAGATCAAGGAAGATCCAAAGAAAGGAAAAGAAATGCCCTAGATTTATTGATAAGAACCTGAAAATAAGAAAATGGGAGAATAATAGTAGGCCATTGCGGGAACAAAATCCAGAGCTGCATACGATGACCTAACAATGAAGAAGAAACAAAAAGCTACCTTATTCTTCCTCGCTCTCAAGGAATCAATGCACGAGAAAGCAGAACGAAAGAGGGGAAAAGCTGACGAGCTTTCTCTCTCTCGCTCTCGACAACGTAAATGCCCGCTGAAATGAGTCCGTTTCATCGCTCCGCTCCACCTTATGGAAGGCTTAAATGGTAAAATGAGTTACGGTAATATTTGCATATGGATAATATTAAAGTTTTATGTGTTAAATGAGTAAATTAAATGGTTTGGAGTGGTATGTATGTAAAAACCCCTAGAAGGAAGCTCGTCTAGTTAGCACAAGGTTTTCTTTCTTCTTCCACAAGCAATTCTCTTTGGGGCTGTTCATTTTGAGAATAAAATGAATTAAAGTGCAGTGAATTCATTTCATTTTAACTTTTTTTGAATTTATTATGGTATAAAGTAAAATTTTAAAGTAAAGTTAATTTTTTAGAATATATTAAAAAAATTATTTTTGATGTATTTAAAATTTCTTAAAATTTGAGTGAATTTTAACGGCTAATATAAAACTTTTGCTATCGTCATGCCACCGCCGATCCCTTGCAGGCCAGGCATCGCCGACCGCCTCTACACCACCACGCCTATTGCCACCATTCTCAGAAAACAAAAAAATAAAAAAAAATAAAAATAAAACAAACTCATGTATTTGTAGAATTCTCAATCAAACAACTTAAAGTAATTCAAATATATTATATTTACTTTATATTATATTTTTTTTACATTACTTTTTTATAGGCATTCAAAATAGCCCCTTAGTATCAATTTTATTATAAATGTGAAATCTTTAAATATGCTTTTTTCATGGTTAGAACTTAAGCCTAATATATTAAGTAAAAATTTCAAAATATTTTGAGAATACATTTTAATAAATTTAACAAAAATTTTAAATACTTCATCAAATGGCTCATTCTAACTTCATAAATCAAAAACATTCTTTCATTATTTAAGTATCTTAATCTTATAATTAAGTGTGCTCAAGCTAGTTCAATTTCTTTTTGAAAACTATTCATTTTGATTATGAATATATAAAATTTAGAGGTCGATTAATTCTTTAATTATATTATAAATTTTTTTACCACACCAAGTGCTTAGATTACACCCATTTGGATTAAAATCAAAATATTTTTCAAGTTATAAGACTCATTTCATTGAAATAGTTATATTGACTATAATTTTGTTGAAATTATAGTTTAGATGATCTTAAATTTAAGTTTGAAAGTTTTTAACTCAAATAATATGTCGATAGTCATTTTGGTTAGATGAATTTTTTGATAATATATCATTTGTCACTATTTACAAACATAAAAAAAAAATCTATATTGTTTAAAATATATTAAGTTTATAAAAAAAATTTCGGTGATAATATTATAATATTAAAAAAATATGAGACATAATTACTCTTTGAATTGATAATAACAATTTTTTTTTTTTCAAAATTGATGTATCAAATTTTGCAAAGTACTCAAATTTGCTCTAACTCTTTAGGAGGGCTTCATTAGCCTCTAAGAATGCTAAAATTGAGTCTATAATATTGAAAAATAATCTCAAATACTTAAGCCCTATTTGGGGCAGACATTGCATTTTGGTTGTGTTTTACTTACATTTTTGAAGAATTTATAATGAAAAAGTAGTATGTTTTAATCTGATATGACTACTTGCGGTAGCGATTAGAAAATTACAATTTAATTTTTATAAAATAAAAATATTTAAATACTCACCATAATTTTTTGTTTGGCACATCTACCATTACTTTTTTCATATAACTGCAGTTGTCCAAAACACCCTTAGAAATCTTAGAAATAAGTAGTCTAAGCTGAAAGTGAGCCCAAATACACAAGCCAGGATTTGGGCAATCAGTGGCGAGTGCATATAACAATGTGTCACCCTTAGCTACTATAATGCTTGTCATGGTTTAAATTAAAATGCTTATTTTTGAATTTTTCTTAAAATATTTAAAATATTTTAACTTAAATTGCTTAAGTTTGTCTAAAATAAAAACTTGTTCAATTTATTTTATCTTATAATTCCTTCAAAAATTAAATTTAACTCTCAAAATTTTATAAAAAAAATCCTAAAATCATCATTAACAACTCCCTCAACCTTTACTAACTTCATCATTCCACTCAATCTTTCGTTAATCAACTCATATGAAATGCATGATTAGTTGTACTATTGGATGACTAAACAACACAAATCCATATTCATTTTTTTTGGGGCGGGGACATTTGAGTAATTAATTGAAACTCACACACACCACGTGTGCGACTTAACCCAAGACCTGGTTAAAACCAAAGCTCTCAACTACTGCTAAGATCGTATTACACTATTTCATGATGTTCTATTTATACTAGAATTTGGATTTTGTTTATTATTAGTGAGTGCTCTGATAATAGATAAACAATTCATGATAATCTTCTTCCATGATTGTTTTATAATATATAAACAATAAGATGATGATTGTCAAGGATGAAAAGTAGGGAGGCTAATACATTCTTGATCTAAAAAAAGATGTTAATGGTGTTTTTGTTCTTGTTCTACATAGTTGAAATGTTTGGATAGTTTTAATAATAAGTTGAAATGCAATACATTCAAATCTATCAATGGTAATGCCTTGTTCTATTTGCCCTTTAGCCAAGCAACAAAGATAGCTTTTATTTTCTCATAACTTCTTGACCTAAGTTAATGATTGCAAGATATTAAGGTCGGCTTTCTTGCTCTAAAATAAATTTGACTGCTTTTTTTTTAATATGATTGTTACTTAATTTAATGATAAAATTAAAATTAACTTTTCAGATCTAATAATACCAAGGGATTTAATTTTACACGTGAATAAGGAGTTCTACATATACACTATTATGTCGAGATAATCATTTTGATTAAGCATATAAAATTTAAAAATTATTTTGTCTCTTAAATAATTTCATTAATATTTTTAATTTTTATTTTAAGTGTCTGATTTAAATTTATTTGGACTTAGATGAATACACTTTTGATATCCTTAGGTTCATCATTCATTTCAACTATTAGTTTCTCAAATTTAGAATTTGAATGATCCTCTAATTCATTTTTAAAAAAATTAAATCAAATAATTAAAATATTTGATATTTGCAACTTACATCATAATTATTAGATAAATTATATATAGATATAAATATTAAGGAAGCTAATGATTCAAGTAGGTTCTCAAATTAGAGTTGACTTAAGCTTGACTCTTTAGCGAGCTCATAAGTTGAGTTTATTGAGCCACAAGCTCATGCTTGTATTAAATTTAAGACTCATTGACTACATGAGCTCGAGTTTGAGTTATAATCTACTTGAGTAGTTAATCATCTCAAAAATTATAGGAATCGTTATCCTGTCAATTGCAAGCCACTCAGTACCCATTATTTGTATTCAATTTTCACAAACTAAGGTTTATTTTCTTAAATTTCTTCATCTTTAATTTTGCATGATGATGCCAAATGAGGAGCACCTCAAATTGTCTTAGTAGTCTGACCAAATCAATTGCCAAATCCTCCCTTTTGGCTCAATCAATCTCCTCAAAAAGTCATGCTTATACGAGCCTAATTCGAGCCAATCATAATATGGACGACCCAAACTTAAATTTTTCATGACTCAAATTCGACTCTATTCATTTACATCTTTAATATATATACAATAAAAAATTAATCTCGTAATATCACCTAAGATTGAATATCTCTATCACCCAGCCTTTGGTGAGGGCGGCGACATCTCACCGCTGCTCGATTTTCGAGCGGTGCACTAACTTAGCGGTGAAAAGAACGGGGCCGATCTTTCTGGGCTACTGTTCGTGACAAGAGTAAAGTCACGCCACATAATGCGAGATTAATACATTAATAATATATATATATATATATATATATATATATATATATATATATATATATATATATATATATATATATATATATATATATATATATATCTCTCTCTCTCCATCTTACATTATAAAATTCATTAAGTGTTTTGTACGACTAGACTAGCCAAGCAGACAACGAATTGCGGCACATTCTAGCATATTTCACAGCAGTAACGCTCGTCTGCTATTATGTTAGATATTTTTTAATATATATATTTTAAAAATATTAAATAATTAAAACATATATTATATATATTAAATATATATATAATATTTAATTAAATATAATCTGTTAAACATGCATTTCGTGACAACGAGCGTTGAGTTTTCACTATAGTTAAAATTTATCTAATTTCGGGGATTATCAAATTTTTTAAAAAAATTATCATATATTTGAGATCCTCTATCTAAATATTTATTATTTTATCTTTAATTTTTTTTAATAATTGAAGAAAGTTAAGTAAAAATATATTAATATATTCGTGTACTACTGAGCTAAACTCATAGTATCACACTAATGTGCGAGGCCCTCATTGTTCCTGAAAAAAAAATGGTATCACACTAATTACCTGGTTTTCTTGCAGACGCTAGCTATTCGTCCGTATAACGATAGTGATATTTTTTTTTTGAAGAATTGAGGGCTTATTAAAATAATTAATCCAAAAGAGCAAAACGGTTACATGTAAGATCTAACATTCAAGAGACTAATTACCAAAATAAGGAGACAACAAAATCCATACGCAGGTATGGAAGTTGATTACAAATAATCTAAAAAAGAGACCAATGTTAAAGGTAACACGCAGGACTCAGACCATCCAAGCCAAGAAATTTGGCTTCCAAAATCAAAAGATGATAGTGAGAAAAAAGGAGACTCAGCTTCCTTCACGGATTCATATACTCTGAGACTTGATTTGATCCGTGTTTGAGAAGGCCTTCCAAGCTCTCCAAAGAAACGTACTGAGAGGTCATCATTGTCCCAAAACCCAAAGATACATAATCAAAGAGGGAAGGAGAAGTGAGAGCAGACAACAATATCAGAAAGACTTATGGAGGGTCAAAATCCCTCCATTATTTCAACACATCCAGCCCATTAGAGGGCCATGTATCCTTGAGTTTCCACTTTTTAATTTTGGCAGAGACTCTCTCCTTTATAGAAAAGGAAAGAGTAGAGAGAGAGGTATGTTGAGGTGAATAATCTTGCATTTCTCTCCATATGAAATATACACAAAGAATCAAAAGTGCATCTATTCATAACCTTATAGGAGGAATCATCAACATAGCTAAGGATTTGCTGTAATGTAGCCTGCATAAGGAAGAATTGACCATTTGGGATAAGGTTACGTATCAGATTCATGGAGAAGGGACATTCAAAGAACAAATGAGTATGAGATTCTAGTAAGGAGTTGCAAAGACAGCACACTAAGGTAGATCCAAATCCTCTCTTTGCCAACTTATCAGAGGTTTTAAGCCCCTCCTTGAAAGCAAGCCAACAATATAATGCATAGTTTATTGCATGCCCTTTGAACCATATGCCTTTGCTCCATCTTATCTCGAAAGCAATGATACGCCTTTCAAATCTTTATTGACAGGAGTACTTAGATTACACCAAGCAATCACATCCCCATTACCCATAATCGATGTAGCATAAATTGTATTTGAAAGACTGGGATAAGCAGCAGAGAAATGTGGAGGTAAATTCCAACTACCATTAAGTATTATAGTGTTAAGCTTAGCATGAGGCAAACTAGTTCGGGGACCATTAGGTCCCAAGATATTTATAAGAGAGGAGTTTCCACCGGGGTCATAGAAAAGTGACAGCTGCTCCCCATTCCCAACTGCAAAGTTGAAATTATCCTTGAATCTAATAGCAGAGACATAAGAGATTTCCATAGTTGGGAAGCTTTACAAGTAAGACTTCCAAATGGATCCATATTTCATGTGACTCCATTTAGCAAATAAGGAGACACCTTGAACGACTTTCCAAATAATTTTAAGTTTGCAAATCAGATTAAGAGGATGAAATGAGGCGCCTCCTTCTCTCTAGGAAGAGTGGTTTTATCCCAAGAGATGGTATGGAGTTTTTTGGTCTCCCCTGCATGGAAGAAGAAATTGGCTGTGAAGGAACAAATACGTTTGATGATGCCCTTTGGTATGGATCAAAACCGAACAAATAATTATTAACCATGATCTCATCAATTGGAATCTACCAGGAGAGAAATTTATATTTCCAACCCTATGCATGGAGTTTAAAACAAGCTGAGTTAAGGATGTTGAAGACTAAAGGCAAACCTGTGTACTTAAGAGGAAAAGTGCCCCGAGATATTCCAAAGATATGTAGTAGGTCATCCACTTTCTATGTTTCTGAGAAAGATTGTTGATTTATCGATTCACTTCTAACCAAGGTAAGATTCAATCGTTAGAGAACTTTGAGAGATCAAGTGTAAGAGTGGAAGCCCCATAGCTAGAGGTCATCCTGGGAAATTTTACCCTCTAAGCAAGGTTGGTAATGGTGAAGGTTCACTTCTCTCTCAATGATGCTAGAAAATGTATCCATAGCAATTGTAAAGAGAAAGGGGGAGAGAGGGCAGCCCTGTCTTAACCCATTTGAGGAAGGGAAGAAACCTTTTATACTACCATTCAACGCGATTGAGAATGGGACATCCATGATACAAGCCTCCACCCACTTTGTAAATCTAGTTGGAAATCTATTTGAGTCTATAGATTAATAAAAAAATCTATTGACTTTGTCAAAAGCTTTTCTCCAAATTTGGCAAGGAAGTAACCACTATTGGGGAAGAGAATTCATTCCAAATCTCATAAGCCAGGGCCAGATTATCTGCAATATCTCTTCCTTTAATAAATGCATATTTGGCAGGGTTAATGAGAATAGGGAGATATTTCTTCACCCTATTAGCTAAGATCTTAGCAATTACTTTATAGAAGATGTTGCAAAGGGATATTGGAAAATCTTTGATCATACCGAGTGTTTAATTTTGGCACAAGAGTAATCGAAAATGTTTAAACTTTTGAGGGAGCTATTGGTTTTGAAGAAGTAGTGGAGCATTGAGAAATGATTTGAGATCTTCCAAGTAGTAGTAAAAAATAGGAGTTAAACCCATCAGGCCCCGAAGATTTGTTTTCATCAATACTTTGGAGAGCTTCCAATTTCTTGATCAATAGAATTAATTCAGCCTTGAGAGGAGGGAGGCATTCCCTTTAGGGAAATCCAAGGTAAGAGTAAGAGAGTTATTACGCTTAAATTGTGAGGAGAAGTACTTACAGTTCCACCGCAATATTATTTTGACTGAGACGCGGGGAGTTCAATTTCCTTATAGTATTGGAGTTCCTTCTCTTTTAAAGAGCAATATAGATATTGGAGGTCATCATTAGATTTTGATAGCCAATGTTGTTTGGCCCTTGCCTAATCCATTTGCTCATTATGAAGAAGGTCAATATATCTTATTTTAATATCCTTAGCATCAAGCATGAGAGAGTTATGAGGATCTAATTTACTCATGATTTGTTCTTGATCCAGAGAGTCGAAGTTTTTTAGAGATAGGGGATCTCTCAACATATCAATGCACACTTAACTTGTTTTAGTTTATGGGAAAGAACAAAGAGGGGATCTCCTTGTATGTAACTTAAGCATTAGTGATGAGGTCTAAATCCAGATTTTCACCAATACCTTGAAGAGAAATCTATGAGAAGGAGTAAGAGAAGACAGTGAAAGTCACTAAGGGAGAGATGGGATTAGGAGGTATAACTTTGTAGTGATGAGGGGAAGAGATCCAGCCAGCAAGAAGTACAAAAAACTCGATCTAGCTTAGATAGAATGGGCTTATTAGTCTGCTGATTCGACCGTGTATAAAATAATCTAGAGCTTGAGAGTTCTATGAGCTCACAATTGTTTATACAACTTTGAAAGCAAGAGAATTATTTGAGAGGGTTTCCAACTTTATCTTTGCTATAAAGAGTGCAGTTGAAGTCACCCATGAGGATCCATGGAAGGTTGATGGAGTTAGCTATGTCTCTTAGAGCATTCCACAGAGATCCTTACTTTAGCCATTATCGATAAACACAAGTAAGAAGGAAGGGAGTGTTAGAGACACATCCATGGATAATTTGTCTTTTGGTGATCAAATAAAATGAAAGTTTCAATTCCACTTGATCCATATATACCAGAGCAATCAAATTGGAATGCTTGATTTAAATAGTGAGATTATGGAAGAGAGGGATGGGTTGGGATGAAACACACTGGAGCTTAGTCTCCATAAGGCACAAAAGGTCTAAACTGTGATCTTTAATGATTATGAGGCAGTCAAGCTTTCTCCCATCAGAGACCAACATTCCAAATGCCCCATTATCGGCTTAGTCATTAAGAGGAGGAGGAGGAGGAGGGCTTTTGCCCTTTTTTTGTTACCTTGTGAGGTGTAGGATTAGGGGATTTTGGTTGTGTTCTCCTGGGCTATTTTCCCGGTGTTTGTGGCACCTTGTCTATCATTTTAGTTGATTAGAATGATTAAGATTAATCTAATTACTGATGTGAAGGTTTTCTACCATCTTAAGTTAAATCTCGATCAAAAGTCTCTTTTAACATCAACATTTTAGTGGAGGGATTGAATTAGATTGAGATAGTATGGTATATAGGAGGGAGATTAGCAAGTTCCTCTTGGGCCAAATGTGGGTAATATCTGAGGAGATGATGGCATAATTTATATTTTGCTTGTTCCTCCCAAGATATACCACTTGCTTTTTAAACCACATAGGAGGGAGGATTAGAAATATCATCATGAGAAAAAGTCTTACATTTAGAGCAGCACGAAGGTTTCCAATCGTATAGTATGTCCTGATGAAATTTCAAACCGTTGAAGTTAATAGGGATGGAATCCGGGAGAGATGATGAAGTGTTGATTTGTACACAAATCTGAACAAAGGTGATCATGGCTTTAGTAGCTGTAAGATTATCATAAGGGATTTGATCTTTTATGACTTTGGAGAAGTGCTTCATTCCAAAGGCATAATGGGAAATTAGGAGTTTAATCCATATCGAGAGTTCGTAAATTAGCTTTGGATGGTAAAGTTCCTCTTCCATTTTGAAAATAAATGGCAATCGCTAGAAGCATGGTCCATAATCCCAAAGATTATAATCTTCAATGCATGTAAACTTGAATAGAAAAAGTCACCTTCCATAAAGCTCAAGATTACCCTTGAACTTCCATTTCTTTCTAACTAGTAGAGATCCAGAAGTAAGGATGTTTTCCAATAGCATGACCTATCAAAGAGGTTCCACTTTTTTTTGCCCTTCAGAAGTTCCTCTTTGAGAAAAGACTAAATGAGGGATAAAAGAAAAAAGGTTTTGACTTTATCATTCTAAGAGAAGGTCTTTCCAAATGCTTATAAGAGGAGTTATTTAGAAGATAAGGGGAGGAGCTGAAAAGGAAAGGCATGATTGAATGAACAAGAGTTCATATACAGATTAATTTCCTAAAAGGTCGAGAGGAGAACTTGAGAAGAAGATAGGGAGGAGGACAAATGGAGGAACCAAAGGGAGGAGAAGAGACTAACCTAGAGTCCAAATTTTTATATTCAGATATTGGAAAAAGTGTCCTTGACTTATCGATAATTGAATGATGTAATGGGCCTCCAACCCCACATTTTGGAGTAAAATCAACCACGAACTCAGTATTCTCCGCCATGGGATCAAGCCAACCATCTCCACATGCTTTTCTTCTCATGGTAGGCCACATGCTCCCCTTCGACATGGCCAAGCTTTTGCCACCATTATGATCATCATCCTCATTACCGACATCATCCAATTTACATCGAAACTCGCCCATCTTCACATCGCCCCATTCCCGGCCGACTTCGGCCTCCGAGGGATGCGAGAACTGTTCCTTCATCCTCTCCGACCACCAACGCGTCAACTTCAAGCCGCCGCCTCCCTCACCCTTTTGACTCGGCTCGAAGATATGCTCGACCGTCGTCACCGACATATTCTTGTGGACGTACCATCTTGCTGCCGCGAGAGGTATTCCATGGCTCGTCTTCCACACACCAACAACTTCACTATGTGCCACCGACGTTCGGCCGCCAGTGGTGGATGAGGCATATTCCTTCGTCCCCCGGCCTCCCTCACCGAATAGAGATGTTAAAACCAAGTCTTTGACTTCAAAAAATTAGCAGAACGCCATTTGATTTCTTCTTGGAGATAATTAATGAGGCAAAGGAGGTAGGATCGAGGAGCTACGGAGCGGTGATGAAGCAACTTCTACGAGGTGGAGCCTGAATATGCTGACCATTATCGCATTTTTTTTTAATAAGTATAATTAAAAAAATTTAAAAATATATATAATCAGTTACTAAGTGGGCGACTAGATAGTCATATCGAAATCGATGTGGCATAAAATTATCATGGTAATGTGAAGTCAGTCGCCCACTTAGTGGGCGACTCGTGTAGGGATAAAGAAATCGGGCCGATCGCACCGATCAGCCCTATTCTTTCCTTCGTTCCGCCCCCGACACCTCTGACGCGAGCATCCGACGCCTTCCCGTGAGCCACCGATCGGTTTTCCTCTTCTGAGCATGGTCCTCTTCGTCTCCAAGCTTCCCGGCAGCCATCGACATTGCTCCACACGTAGGCATTATTCCGTCTTCTCCTTCTAGCCAAAAGCAGCTCGTTTTCTTTCCGATAGCCACATCCACAGCGTTGGACGATTTCCCTCTCCATCTAGCAGTCATTGGAAGCCAACATTAGCTTCCGGCGACGATTCTGACGGATCCATTTCGTTCGAGGAAGTTTCCTGCGGCAGATTGTATCATTTTTTGCGACAATCCCACCGTTCTTCGTCAACACACGGTAAATCTCTATTTCTTTTCATTTATAAACTAATAGAGTATGTGGGATTAGAGTTGTATGGTTAGATTTTGTTGTTGATTTGATTTGTATGTTTGTGTTAGCGGTTCGTGATAAGAGGTCGAGTATAGTATTATTTAAGTTGCGACATATTTTGAAAGATATGAGTGGGTTTGAGTTGTTGGTTATAAGCTTAGAGGTTAGTTGTAGTCAATGATAGATGGCGGTGTTTGTATAACATGTCGATTGATTTAAATTTCTTATGATTTATGTAATTTATTCTACAAGAATGAGTAGAGAATTTGATTCGCTGATCCTTTTCTATGGAGGTGAACTAAGCATCGACGAGCAATTCAGTCTAAGTTATGTGAGAGGTCGAAATCGTCCAGTTAAGGTTATGCGGCGCAACACCTTACTAGAATTGAAATAAAGAATTATGAGAACTTTGCATATTGATTCAGCGTCCGGGCCTTACATGTCGTTATCCGGGTAGGATTTATAGCAAGATCTTTATATCGACGATGAAGTTTGCGATGTTACAGGAAGAAGCTTCCGATATTAGTGTTGTATGTGAAGTGGAGGATGCTAATGTTGCATCCACATTACCGATCCTAATAAGTGGATATACCAATGATGCATGTGATTTCACCGACATGTACTGGCGACACAGTAGCAGATTTGATGAATTGATTCGTAATACCTTGTCATCATTTCCTATTTATACTTGTAATATTTAATTCCCTCTCCTTACTTTAATAAGTTTAACCATGTGTCATCCGCTATGACTTATGTGGCGGCGATGATATTTTTATCGCTCGAAAGAACGTATGCGCAGAGTGATGCGGCGATGTTGAGTATCGATTATGAGCGTGGTTCAAGTAGTGAGTCCGAGGTGATATCGATGATGATTGTTCACTTGAAGCCACCGATTGGGAATGTAACCGGACGATCTTTTAAAAGTCATTCACCGAATATTGATAGTGAAAATCGATGTTGTCCATAAACGAGTATGTACGGATGTGTCAAATTACGAGCGAGTGAGACAATGATATTTACTTCGACGGTCCATCTGATGAAAATATCATAACGGACAATATTGAAATCCCAGGTGACCTTATTGAAGGTATGTGTTTCACAAGTAAACGGAGTCTTCAGTTTGCTATTATTGGGTGGTGTATAGTGAATAATGTTCAATTCCAAACAGTGACCTCTAACCAAAAGAACTATATGGTTACATGTCTACACCATGATAGTCCTACCAAATCATGTAATTAGCATTGTAACAAAGAGAGGGGTGCTTGGAGAATATCTAGAGTTGAGAAAAATCATAGATGTATCAATAGTTAGCACATGCGTCATCGGTAGTTCAAAATTCATAGCTTATTTCATTATATCGTGATCGCATCAAATTGATCCAAACCTTGGGGAGATTATAGGTAGAATGGAGTCAAAGTGCAATGTTAAAGTTTCATATGAAGGCCGATGCAAGGTGTAAGGCAATAAAATCAATCTGGGAATAGTCTTATGGATAATCGCCTTTACATGGAATCATTTGTACTACTTTACCTAAGATCTACGAATCTAGTCTAGCGATACGATGCTTCCAAAGACTTTTTTGGGCATTTGGTCCTTCCATTATGTCGTAGTCATTCAGTCTGAGCTTAGACGATACATTTTATTAGAAAGTAGGTTATTAATCTGTTAGAATAAATGGAAACAATGGGTTGTTTCCACTTGCCTTTGTTGTTGTAGTCCGAGTCAACTGATTCCTAGTTGTGGTTCTAATAATATAATATTTGTTGTCTACTAGACATGATTTGTGCATAATATCGATAAATATGCGGTTTTGTTACGTTATAGAGAAGTTTTCCCATGGGCAGCCACAGCCTTGCCATCTACGTGAAAATTTTAAAAAGCTGATACGTAGATTGGGGGTTGGTGATGTTGAATTTCTATGCTAGATGATGTATAGACAAGAAACACTGATGATATTCGTGAGTTTAATCGTTTCATGTTAGATATTAAAAATGTGAAGGCTCACAAATGGCTTCTGAGTGCGACCCTATTAAGTTGTCACTTGTACATGATGGTGGAATTATGGTACAATGATGACTAATGCATCTAAATGTTTTAACTGTTCAAACCGCCGTGGTTTTATCGAGCTCTAATCGCTATTTACTATAACTTAGTTGCATTGTTCATGAAAAGACTTGCCTCTGCAACTCAGCAACAGGAGGCCAACTTATCTATTTTCATACAAAGGGTATCCTCAATGTTACAGCGTACTAAAAGGGAAGCCATACATTTCCCTGAACTGGTGAACATCAACTCCTGGGAGATGCAGGTATTTGACAGGCCAAGCCGATCATTTAGAGTTAATTTGCTTGATAGTAGTCAATGTAACTGCAGTTGTAATAAGAAGATCATATATCATTGGTCATGCCCGCATGTTGTTGTTGCACTGGGATTTAAAAGATTGAATCACCTAATGTGTGTGTCACAGTACTACACGCTGCATCTGTATAAGCTCACATACATAAATGAGTTTCACACTTTGCTTGACCATTTTGAGTGGCCATCTTTCAGTGTAGAGCATGGATTAGTAGCATTGCAGCCACCCAATTTTCGTAGAAGGTCGTAGGCCTCACTAGTGTACGTAAAATACAATGGATAAAATAGAGCTAACAAGTAGTAGAACTTGCAGGCTATGCAAGACAGCTGGCCACTACAGGTCATCATGCCCACACAATGTTAATAGTAGAAGGTATGTCATGGATACTTTAGCATAAAATGTATATGTTTAGTACATGTTACTTAGATTTTCCTTGTAGGTTGCGATTCTTTATTTTTTTTTCCTTACTTTATGCTATAGTTTTCCTTTCATTATTTAGAATCTAACATGACTCACATTTGTTTTCTTCAATAGAATGATGGCCGGGAGCACCGCACACCGCTAGACGCCGGCTGGCCATGCTAGGGAGGCCACCCCACAGTTGGAGCAACCACCTATTGAGGTCCACCCTACCATAGCCTCCCTACATGGATGACACATAGAGCTCACCCCGACATCAGATGTAATATTTAATTTATGCTTTTCCGTTACACCTGCATAAATTTTATTTTGCTTAATGACTGATCGATCTTTTTTTTTTTTTGCATAACACTGTTCTAGAGGCTGCTTCGCACTAGCTTATGCTGAAGGAGTGACCCATCACTTACAGAAGATTCATCATTAGAGGCTAGGGTTTATGCTAGCGCCTTCATTTCATCCGCCTAGATCACCATCTGCTTACTGCCTTGGTTGAGAGATGGTCTCCACAAACTAACACCTTCCACCTAGCTGTTGGTGAGATGATTATAACGCCTGGACGGCATGATGATCTTGATTTATGTTGATGGGCCACATGTTATTGGCCCAATTGTGATCAGTGAGGGGAAGAGATGGACTAGCTGGCCAGATTGCTACGACAAGTTATTGGGCCAACATCCTATACCAAACGTGATGTACCATGACCATCACCCACACATCGTCAACCTTCGGATGGGCTGCACGGTATACATGCATGCCAGAGGTGGCATAGGTGTCTTTTACAGAGTCATACCCATCTGCAGAGAGTTTTGTGCACTGTGCCTACATTCTATTTCTTATTGGGTGTTTCTACCGCAGATACATCGTTTTGAGGTCCACCTTCTACTTCTAAGACCTAGATTCATTCAAGATGTTGGCTATAAAGGAGCGCTCGCCCACCTCTATAGAACTCTACAGTAGATTAGGCCCACTGTGGCCAACATGGTCCGCTACACCTACTACAAATATGGTCTTGGGAGCATATTCATGTGAGAAGGCCGACCATACATGTGACATATCTGACTGATCTTGATGGTCTCACCATTCGGTTGAGGTATATTTTACTTTCTGTACTTTCAAATTTCTAGCTTATATGTTTGTTTAAACTGTTGTGCATGGAACGAGAGATACTTGATGCTAATGGCGAACATTGCATTATATAGAAATGAGTTGATGGCTTGCATACTAAGGTTAGACTGAGTACATTTTGATTCAAATAGCTATAATGCATATTCTAATTTTACATAATTTTAATATGCGGTGATTTGGGAGCGAACACCGAAAGGTGATCACGCACGCCTATCACATACATGCTCAACAGGCTCTAATATATGGTTAGCATGAGTCCCTCGATAAGCTAGAAGAGGGTGGAGTGGAATTTACCTGATCGAGTGTTGCGATAATTGAGCTCATACCAGTAGATGTGGCACCTCTAGTTTCAAAAGGTCGATGGTCGAAAAAATGGATGTCGACGGGTTGATTACCACCACATACTTGGGAGAGATTACCTTCGAGGGCTTGGATGAAGATGAGGACAGTCGACGGCTATCAACCACATGTGATTGTTCGATCGTGGGCTTCTCTATTTACCACCGATAGATCCTCCAACCACTTACTATCCCGAGCACCTGTAGAGCGTATATATGTAAGCGTTAACATAAGTATTCATTTGAATTCAATATGTTACTCGTGCTAATTTCACACTATTTTTTCATAATCGAGCACATCTTGGCGACTCAGGACATCTTCCAGCCGTACCGTGTGGATGAGCACAAGCTACATGGAGCCATCGATAGGTACGAGGTGTTATGCAAAAACTTGCATGCGTATATTGGGGACACGATCGATCGGAGCACGAGGATGTCCTATACCATGATTGGAGCATCGGGCCATCTACATATATTGATCCAGGTCCATCTATGTATGCTTATCCAGGTCCTTCTACATACTAGCCTACTTATGAGTCACAACCACCTATATTCCCGTCATAGGACTATCCGACGCAGACTTTCGAAGATCTTGCATTGGAGGGCCAATACCGCGTGATCGCCCATCACGCACCGACCGCATACACACCGGGAGTGATGCGATTCCATCAATGAGTTAAATGTTTAGGATAATTTATTTATGCATTTATACTACATTTTCTCTTATCTATTTTATTTTTATTTCTGGATCATCCATTTATGTAAATACTTGTACTCAATTTTTGGAATGAAAATTTGTAAATAATCTATTTTGTTTTTATCTATCAATTTTTATTTGTTCTTAGATGTTTTATATCTACTTAAATGAAAACTTGCAGACTCTAAGGTTGATCTCTATAATTGACGATAAGGGCTTTAAACTTGCAAATGGAACACCTAAAACTAAAGCAAAAACATAAGAGCTCAAAGCCAATCCTTGATGTAAAAAAAAATTGTGGGCACTAGCCCGCAAATCTAATCATAAGTGTGGATGGCTAATTGAAGGTGGGCGACTGGCTTCACATTACCGTGACAACTTTACGCCACGTTGATTCTGACGTGGCTACCTAGTCGCCCACTTAGTGGGTGATTATACCTATTTCTAAATTTTTTTAATGATACTTAATTGCCTAATTATGTTTCTAATGATACTTATTTTAAAAAAATGCCCTATCGCAAGGTTGTGAGGAGGGTGTGGAACATCGGCCCTATTTCTCCCTGTGGAACGAGTTAAATTTTTTAGATTATATATTACTTTTTTAGAATTTTATATGCCACTTTATATTTTTCTCAATTCTCTCAATTTTTACATCTAAATCAAGTTTATAATAATATTTCTTATTTCTTATCTTTTATTGCACATTCTCACACCACCACTAACTATTTTTATTAAAAAAAGTTTTTCTTTTTGATTCTCGCAGCACATTTTTGCAGTTTGCTTAATTTCACTTGTTATTTGTCCAACATAACATTAGCTTCCTTATAAACATCTCAAATTCTAACCTCTTGTAGCTTGTTCTTAAAAATTTTTATTAGTTCTTTATGCCCCATCTAATTCTAGGACAATAATTTGATTAATTTTTCATCTTCTAATTTTTCATCTTAAAATATAAAACTAACAGTCGATGTTGGGTACTTAAACTTTCACTCGGAATAACCTTACAATCTTTACAATCTAAACAATCTATTTTTTATCGAAAATAATCAATCTATAATTTACTTGATCCATTTTTATAAGTAATATGTTCATCTCTTTTCTTAAATAAAGTGTTAGCAACTACAAAATCATAGGCTAAAACAAAATCTAATATAGTCTTACTTTCTTCATTAATCACTCCAAATTCATAACCACCATGAATACTTTTAAAATCTTCTACCACTCTACCAACATGCCCATTTTAATCTCCTCCAATAAATATTTTTCATCAAGAGGTATCTTTTGTATTAATCTTTCTAATTCATTCCAAAATTTTCTTTTAAACTTACATCCAAACCTATTTAGAACCATAAATACTTATAACATTGATAATCTTAGTATCAACAATAATCTTTAAAGTTATAATTTTATCTCCACATCTATTAATATTTATAACATTATTATTCAAACTTTCATCTATAATCACATCATTTCTAATTCGACTTTTACTTGAATACCAAAGCTTAAAACCTAAATTACCAATCTCCTTGGTCTTCTCCCCATCCCATTTAGTCTTGAACATATAAAATATTTATCTTCCTATGAACCATAACATCATCCCCTTACACCACCAACATAAATTTATTTTAATGATAACAAAAATATTTTGGGTGTGATCTTATGGTTTATCTAGATGATGTACCATTGGAGAATCTTAGAATTGAAGTTTGGTCACAAGGGCCAAGGAAGTCCACATGCTCAATATGATGGCTCAAGACTGGCTCGCTATGTATATATTGTTTATTATAATTAAAGTAATTTTTGATAGAGTTGAATACACTAGAGTTGAAGAAACTTGGCTAAATTAAACACTAAGTTTCAAAAAGGGCATGAAAATTTCAAAATAACTATGGCAAAAAATTAAATTTTTGAGACAAATAATAAAATCATGTTTTATATAAACCTATATGCTGAACTTTACATGCTCACAAAGTTTTAAGTTTTGCTAAAGTTTAATTATATTTATTTTGTAATTTTCAAAACTATTGAAATTTTGTTTAGATGCATTTAAATATGTAAGAAGCCTTGCATGATCACATACCCTTAGATAGCACGTACATCTTTTTGGGATGTGCAAAACTAAGCATTTAGCATGTAAATAAAACTATGTATAAGTAAAGTCACTCCTGTAATTATAGAATTATCAAAATAATAATAAGTTATGGTTCTTCGTTAGGCATGATTAGACATGTATCACACTTAAATATGTGTATCGTTATTACAAAAAATCTATATAAAAAAAATTGAGCAACTTGTTTATTTTGGTAGAAAATAGACATATTGGGAACATCGGACAAATGAGTGCTATTATATTGGGCTATTTTAAGCCCCCATCAATCCTGAAAATACCCCAACATTGGCAGCCCATATGGAACGAGATAAATAACTCGCATTTATAAATCATTTTAAAAAGCATGAAAGTATGAATTTCTTGAGTCGAAATTCACCTTATCTTTTATCAACCTCCTTAGTACACATTATAGTATGAAATTATTATAAAGAATAAAGAGCTTCCTAATAGCTTCCCCTTTTTGCATAACCCAAGTTCAAGGGAGAACTAGGAGAGGCACCGTTGCTAAATACAAGGAGTGGCTTCTCCTTACCTAATGCAAGAAAAAGGATTTTATACGAGACTTTCTTGCCAACAATTCACAAAGGCTAAACTTGCCAACTTCTTGAGAGTTGCATAGGAAGTAGATGATGGATGTAATTTCGACCAAATAATCATAAATCTCAATTTCAATTGTATTTCTTTAAATTGCTCTTCCTTTCTTTATCACTCATTTTAACCTAATTTATCTTTGAGTTGAAATCATATTTGTTCAAATCACTATTGATTACACTCATATACTTGATTGAATTGTGAAGTACTTTACAAATGCCTAGATGTCAAGAAAATGGGAAACCATTTGAGAATAAAATCTAAGAAAATCATCACATCATTAGTCTCCTCCCAAGTAACCTCTAACTACCTATTGAGTAGTATTGCCTTTGACCCTTAGTGAAGGCCAAATGTTCAAATCTTAGCAAAAAAAAAAAAGTATTTCAGTTATTTGAGATCAATTGAGCAACACATACAAAAAATATTTCTATAAGCAAGACCATAGATTATATGAGAAAAATGATCATTTTAACATAATTGCTTTTCTTTTCAGACAAACAATAGGTGAGCAGATCTAAAATACAAGTTTTAAGAAAAATAAAAAGCAACACTGCAGGAATACCTACTATCATCTTAGTATAACATTCTATGGCCACAAAAGCTCAAAAAATCTAAATGGCACACATCATGCAGTTGATAAAACAATGTTCATCCTAAAATGGAAGTAACAAACAGGCGCACAAGAATAGCTAAGATCACGCACAAGAGTAACTCTAAAAATTATATTAAAATCCCTAAAAAATTTCCAAAACTCTAAAATAAGCTAAAATTCCAAGGAAAAAATTTATATCTTCTCCTTCCTTCAACTTATAAATTAAGGAATCGCACATTAATAGTACTTGTGATCAACATTACACTAGCTTGTCGGTAACTATTTATGCACTTATAGAGGAGTCAATCAACTCTCATTTTGTGGGAGTCAATTAGTCAGGTTAGTAAGAGGCTTGACAGTTATTGCTAAGATCATGAATTTGAATCCCACCAATAATATAATAAAGTCTCACCTTACAAACATGGATGGGAAAGAAAAAACTCACATTTAAGCATCACAAGGAGTATGCCATGTCCTTCCTCATTGTAACCAACAAATATTTTGCTCAAATTTATGAACAACTCTTATTAATGGATCTTCTATGCTGTCGGTTTTGAATGCCAAGTCAAATTAATTGATCTCCCAGTAACCAAATAATAATGCCTTCCAAGAACCTAGAGCCAAAACCCAGAAATACATTGAAATCTATCAAGTAAGACTGTTCGCACTCAATTCGGATAAGTCTGATCAAAAATCGAGTGGTCAGAAATGATAATGCACATTTTAAGCTGAAATTGACCTAATTCGATGCCGACTTGAACCAAACGGCCTCCAATTGGGAAGCGGACTGCGTCATTGTATTTGAAACATCAGAATAATCTTGAATTGATATATATATATATATTAATTATCTAATCGTGTCGGTGTAAAGTTCATGTTAAAGTTGATTAATTAATTTAAAAATCAATTTAATAAAACTTAAATCTAATCCGAGACCTAAATCCAACTCAGTGACCCTGGTTCTCCTCACGAACGACCCAACCCGCTCTCATTAACACCTGACCGGCTCTCCTCACTAGACAAACTCGGCTCTTCGTAAGAGCGCCACTCAACTGATCGCTCGATCCGCCTCCATCACGCAATCAACGGCTCTTCTTCACACGGTTCAACAACTCCTCATTCACGCGACAACTGTTTCTTTCTTCTTCCTTCAAACCAAGAGGGAAAAGCTATTTCTCTTTCTTATCTAAACCGGCAAGTTTCCTTCTTCTCTTTTTTCTTCCCTTTCTTCTTCTTCCTTTTCCATTTCATTTCTTCCCTCATTTCCAAAATCGAAACTTTCATCTCTTTCTCTCACAAAACTAATCTCAAAAATTCCTTGGAATTTTCCTCATTTCTTCCTTCATTTTTTGATTTTCCCTCATTTTCTCAACCCACAAATGCGCTCATTTCTTCAATCCGAAATTTCTTTTTGCCGCAACCGGAGAAGAACACCATCATTAGGTGAGCACTTCTGGTTTCCAACATTTTCCATTACCCTTCCATCAGAAGAAGAAGAACACATCAAACGGGTTCTTCTAGTTCCCCGACATTTTGTATCCTTCGATTCCTTTGCCGCCAAAGAAAACACCCATCAAGTGGTTCTTCTCTAGGCTTCCGACATTTCTATCCCCTTCCGACCTTTCCTCTTGCCACTGCCAAAAGTGGAACATCGTCATTAAGTGGGTTCCTCTCTTGGTCTCCGGCATCCCAACTCCGTCTCTTTGTCGATCAGTGCAATGCACAGAAGAAATAAGTCAGAACATGTGTGAATATGAAAATATATAAATGATTGTATTTCTTTGCAGGTTTGAAGGCCTTATCGCGCTCATTAGGGTACGACGAGATGAAAAATTGGTTGCAGTATCGCAAGACACCGCTCACTATGCTCATTAGGGCGTACCAAGTAAGCCAACATATGTTAGATGTCGCTCCCCCTAGCGAAATAATGCTGAAATTTTGTCAAAATTTTAGACTTAGAAAGAAAAGGGAAAATAATCAAAAATCATTAAAAAGGGGAAAACACACAAACAATGAAACAATATGAAAGTGCAAAGTCCCAAAATTAAAATTAATGTGCAAAAAATAAATCAAACTTGGAATGGTATTCATAAAGGATTTAATGATGCTGTCATTTTAAGAATTGAGAATTATTTGAAAAAACTATTCATAACTATTACACACTACAAGATTCATACCAAGAACTGGATAAAACCTTCGTGGACATTGAAGGAAGACATGTTCTTGTGAAATACTTATCAATTATTTGCATAAGCTGTTGAGTGAGCAGGTTCTCTTTTTTTTCAAACTTCACAAAACTAAACAAGCTTTAGTTGAAACCTGGAAAGGCTAATAGCAAACTTATAAGAGAACTAATTGAACAATTACAAATTAGAGGATATCAAAAGAAATAGAAATCTTGATCGAATATCAAATGGCCAATAATTGATGATAAATCCAAGTGTCCGATTTCAAATTGAAAACAAAGGTGTGCAAGCGATTTGGTAACTTTTTCGCAAGCACAAGTTCGATTAGGCAACTCATGATCACTCATGAATGTAGCCTTTAAAATGATCAATTGAATCTTATATTTGAAGTTATATTTAAAGCACATGAGAATTATAATATATCTAAGTTAGTTCTACGATTAGTGGTATTTAAATGAAATTTATAAAAGGATTTACAATGCAATTAACTAGCTTGGCAATGGGTATTTACAAACTCCTTCAATAATCACTCAAGTTATACTACGTGATACATTGAGTGAATCAATAAAGATTCATGTGATTTGAATTAGAGTTATGATAAACTCAATGCTCATTTATAGAAGTAAAAATTAGTTCTTTTGGTTTAAAATAAAAGTTGAAAGTGACTAGTTGATAAAAACTTGAAAGTTCTTTAACAACTACATGCCAAATGATATTTGAGAATTGAAAAATTCAACAAGCAATCCAAGTGTGAGCAATATTTTGAAATCTATAACATCTTAAACGCCACCGGATTCGCAACACATCATACAAGTAAATAGAAGATGTTAATTAAAGCATTCTCAAATACACCCGCACGGGCCCCGATACTATGTTGAATGTTTAAATTCAAGTGTCTAAGGATGCTGCGTGGGTTGCTACCCAGTTTAAGTTCGGGTTAACAAAACCTAAAAATCTATTATAATATTTTTAATTTAATAAAATATCTGAGAAGCTAATTCTGTCATGTGATAATAGATATGATCCTTTGTTAGGAGCTAAAGAGAGTTGACAAGATCTAAGCTCTTAAAATATATTTAAATTAATCAATTTTTTAAATCAAATTAACTCAAATTAAGTAGCAATCTAAAACTGCTTAAATGGAATTCAGTCATTAAAAGCTTAAAATAAAAATCAATCTATCCACCTTCCACAATTATTTTTTGAGGGTGACAAATTAAGAAAACTCTAGCTCATAATGGAGCTAATGTCAAATCAAGTGTTCTATGTTTACTCTCAATCACTCATGCAAGTAAGGACGTGACATGTGTCCTTTGATGCATGGTTGGCCAAGAGCCATATATGATGGAGTTATGACTTGAGTCCTCGACGGGTGGCGCAAGAAAGCTCCATTATATTATGATCATGACCGTAATCAGATGCTTCCAATGGCTCGCCTTTGAGTTGTGAATCATAGGGTATACTTGATAGAGCAAACAACCATCTGTCAACTAAGGTAGACTTAAGTCTATCTCCTTAGACAAATACTATCCCAGGTCTACAAATATTTCTTGGATAACGTAATCCATGAATTGTTGATAATGATCTTTCAGTCATGTCGGATCAACTACCTCCTCCGACTAAGTAAACTAGGGACCACGATAGCTTGGGATGACGAAACTATAGGATCTAGATCAGGCACATAATCATTCACCCAACCATTTGGTTTAAGCTAAAATGATGAATTTTAGAATCTTAAATTATAAGTTGACTTCCATATATGTGTCATAAATCAAGACAAGCCCATAAATCGAATTCAACGGACTTCAAAGGTGACAATGCACAAATTGAGGCTCAAAATGCACTGGACGTCCCTGAAAATGATCAAAGTGACTTTTGATCAATGAATGGACTACGCCATCGCATTCAAAACATTAAAATTGATCAGAATATAGATATTACAAAATCTAAAGAGTAATTATTTAAGCGCTCGTCCTAACAATATATCAACGCGCATATCGAAGTTAAGAAGCTGTGAAGATGTCTGAACAATCTCTGTTCATGAAATTAACCATGTCGTTAGCTTCAAAATATTAAAATCTATCGAATGAGACTATCTGCACTTAATTCAGACGAGTTTGTGCAAATATCGAGTGATTTGAAGTAAGAGTGCATAAATCGAGGTTGAAATGTACTGAACGTTACCAAAATCAACTCAAATGACCTTCAATTAATGAACGGACTTCATCATCGCATTCAGAATGTCAAAATTGGTAAGGATATAAATATTGCATGACTTGATGATCAACCGATTAAGCACTCAAGGTGTCAACAAGCTTGCACGCATATCGAGGTCAAGAAATGCCGATGAGGATCAAATGACCTTCGTTCGCAAAAATGTTCATCCCATTGGCTTTAGAATGATGAAATCTATCAAATAAAACTATTCACAGTCAATTCAAATGAGTCTGCACGAGAATCGAGCAGTGGAAAGTGATGACGCATATTTTGAGCTGAAATGGACTCAATTCGGCACCGACTTGAATCAAATAGCCTCCGATCTTGAAACAGACTGTGCCATTACATTCAAAATAATAGAATTACCTTAAATTGATATATATATATATATATATATATATATATATATATATATATATATATATATATATATATATATATATATATTAACTATGTGCATTTACCAGCGTGAAATCCACATTTAAACTGTTTAATAAATTCAAAATTTATTTAAAAATTTCCAAATTACCACCATTTCCCTTATTTTCAGTTATCTGAAAAAACTGCCAAACTAAAAAATAAAATAAAAAAATAAAAAAGGAACCACGCCCATTATTCCTCCCTCATTCTCTCTCATTTCTCCTCCCATATTTCTCCGATTCTTCCCCTCATTGGAAAAAATTTTCTCGTAAAAAAAATCCTCTTTTTTTTCAATTTTTTTCATATTTCGCCCCGTGTGGGATCAAAACCATATCCCACCTCGATAAACATCCAATCGTATAAACTCCTGCATGTGATCATTCCATTCTCAGATCTCCCGATAACTGGTTCCATCCATCATCGTTACGCCAAAACCACTCTCTCCACTGCCATGTGTCTCCCACACACGCCGCAAAAATGTATCCCACGAGACGCTCTTGTCGTAGATCTCTGAATCAAGACCACGCTACATCGAGCGCCGCTTCGCTTTTCCAAGTCACGCTGCCCGTCTCCCTCTTCCGACCTAACCCACTTTCCTGTACCACTTCCGTAGCGCAAAACTGGTCGTTCCACGGCCCATTGGCTCGCCAGCGCGACCTCATCCACAAACCATGCCCACAGATCCGACCGCCCTGTGAAACCATGAAACCAACTGCCCGCCAGGTAACCTTCCCGCTTTAGCTGCCTTCTTCCAACCCACCAGCCTCCTTCCCTCTAGGCCAAGGCCAGCAGCTCCTCCCTACAGCCCACCAATTATCCCGGCCCATTCTGTACAAATCTAGCCCGCAAACCTAGCCCATTCTGTGCAATCCTTCCTGCAAGTTCGCAATGCATCCAAATTTTGCCATTTTGGCTTCACTGCAATCGAGGGAAGAACATCGTCAAGAGGTAAATTCTTCTTTCGATTTTCAGCGTCCCACCCCTTACTTTAGCCACCCAATTCTCGCTTCACCGTGAATCGGGGGAAGAACATCATCAAGAGGTGAATTCTTCTTTTGATTTTGGCATGCACGCTCAGAGTTCTTCCGCCACCAATCGGGGAGAATATCAAGAGGTGAATTCTTCTTTCAATTTTACGATTCCTTACCTTTTCCTTCTCTTTTCACTTCACCGAAATTGAGGAAGAACATTATCAAGAGGTGAATTCTTCTTTCAATTTTTGGCGTCGCATTCCTTACCTTTTTCCCTTCTCGTTTTCACTTCGCCTCAAATCGGGGAAGAACATCGTCAAGAGGCAAATTCTTCTTCCGATTTTCAGCGTCGCATTCCTTGCTTTAGCCTTCCTACCTTCACTTCACTGTGAAATCGGGAAAGAACATCGTCAAGAGGCGAATTCTTCTTTCAATTTTTAACATCACACTCCTTGTCTTGCATTCCCAATCGCATACCCAACTCTGTTCCTTTTATCCAAAGATTTAAGAATCAAAAAATGCATCAACATGGGATCTGTGAATGTGAATATATATATATATATATATATATATATATATATATATATATATATATATATATATATATATATATATATGTTTGTGTTTTGACGTTTGAAGGCCTCGTTGTGCTCAAGAGGGCACAACGAGATAAAAAAATAGGTTGTGGTGTCGCAAGACACCGCTCGCTATGCTCAAGAGGGCGTACCGAGTATGCCAACACTTGTTAGATGTCGCTTCCCCTTGACAAAATGCTGCCGAAATTTTGTCTAATTTTCATACCTAAAAAAAAGGGGGGAATGAATATATATTGCATTGTATGTCTTCTTTCAGGTTTAAAGGCCTCATTGTGCTCAAGAGGGCGCGACAAGATAAAAAACTGGTTGTGGTGTCGCAAGACACCACTCTTTATGCTTAAGAGGGCATACCGAGTAAGCCAAAACACTCGATGCAGTACTCACACTGGATAACTGAGGTCGCTAAAATTGTGTCAAACCTTTAACTTAGAAAAAGAGGGAAAATAAAATGACATACCAATTGATATAAAAGCAAAATAA
>JAKCPB010001898.1:0-75549 GCA_021442155.1 Cymbidium sinense
TCTTTCTAAGATTAATGACTTCACTAAGGCAAAAGACAAACTTGTTTAACTTCCAAAATATGGAAGAGACTTACTTGCACCAAAAAGCTGCTAGTAAGCATATTGTGGATGGTGATAGGAATACTAGGTATTTCCATGTTTTAGTTAATAAAGATAGAGCTTTAAATAATATTTAAAAAATTAAAGATGATAATTGTGTTAGGATTACGAGAATAATGATATTAAGGAATCAATTATTAATTACTTTAGAAATATTCTTAATAAGAGTTGCTCTTATGAAGCTATTTCTAAATCATATTAAATTCTTTCTATTATTATGAATTATGATAATGATTTTGCTTACCATCATGTCTAATGAAGATGAAATTTTTAAAGTCCTTAATAGCATGAATATAGAGATTTTTTACTGGTTCGGAGGGTTTCACTACTCATTTTTTCAAAATGTTGGTTTATCATTAAAAATGATTTGATTGAGGCTATGGTTGATTTTTTTTAATGGTAATCCTTTTCCTAGATAATTTTCTAGTACTTCTATCATTCTCATACCTAAGAAAGAAAATTTGGACTATTGGAGTGATTTTAGACCTATTAGTCTTTGCACCTTCTTCAATAAGTTGATTTCCAAAATTCTAACCAACAGGCTTAGTCCTTTACTTAATAAAATTATCTTTCTCAACCAAACTAGTTTTATTAGAGGTAGATCTATTTCTAATAAAATTTTACTGGCCCAAGAATTAATTCATGATCTTGATGCCAACACTAGAGGTGGCAACATTCTTTTCAAATTGGATATTATCAAAGCCTTTGATAACATTTCTTGAGACTTTCTTTACCATATTCTGAATTTATTTAGGTTTTCTAACAAATTTATTTATTTTATTAAAAATTGTATTAATAATGCGTGGTTTTTAATTTTTCTTAATGGGGAAGCCTTGTGTTTCTTTCTCTCTTCCCATGACTTAAGACAAGGGGATCCTTTATCTCCTCCTTTATTTATTATCGTTGTTGAGTACTTATCTAGGAGCATCAATGATTTATTCTTTAACAATCCTAGTATGTACTACAAAACTATTGGTGGTCTTCCTATTTTCCATTTAAGCATGATTTCATTATTTTTGCAATGCTTCTATTCATCATATCAAGCATCTCAAGTATTTTCTAAATAAATTTGGTAGAGAAACTATCCATTTTATCAATGAGAACAAAAGCTATTTTATCACTTCCTCTCATATCTCCAATAATAAAATTAATTAAATCCTACATATTGCTAATTTTAAGCATCAACACTTACCTCTAAAGTACATGGGTGGTCCTCTCTTTAAAGGCCCAAAATGATACCATCTCTTTGATGAGTTAATTCAAAAAATTTTAAATAAAATTTTCATTTGAGAATTCCATTTACTTTCCTTTGGTGGCAGGCTCACTATTCTTAAAAGCACTCTCAATTTAATGCCTCTTTATTTGATTCAAACTCTTATCCCAACTAATGCCACTCTTATCAAAATTAATCACTTGCTTAATAAATTTTTTTGGGGCTCCAATAACTTTACCAAAAGAATGCATTGGACATCTTGGCCTAAATATTGTCCTTTGGGTGAAGGTGCTCTAGGTTGCAAATCTATTCATGAAGCTATCACCGCTTTCTATCATAAGCTATGGTGGAATTTTAGAAAGAATGATAGCCTTTGGGCTAATTTTATGATGTAAAAATATTGCCAAGGTAAACACCCTCTTATCCATGCTTATAAAGTTGGTGACTCTCCGATTTTGAAAAGGCTTTGCTCCATTATATGGGTTACTGAATCTTTAATTTCTTGGGGTATTCATTCAGGTACTTCTTTTTTGTCATAACTAGTCGGCAACCCATTGACACCCTTTATCTACCCACTCTACCGCCGCTATCAAAGTTAACTCTTTTGGCTTAATAATAATTGGAATGAAAGTAAACTTGAGAATTATATCCATGTTTCTTTTGACAATTTAAGAAATATCCTCATTTCTTCTAACAAACCTGATCAAATTCTTTTAAGCTTTCTTATAATGGTGATTTTGTTCTTAAAGAGGTTTGAATTTTATTAGAGATAATTAAAACCCTCCAATGTCTTTATTAAACTTTGGAACAATATCATTCCCATTTCCTATTCAGTTTTGGAGGGTTTTGAATAACATTATTCCTATTGACACTTTGCTCTATACTAAAGGGTTTTATTTACCATCAAAATGTTATTATTGCTTTCATATTGAAAATATAAATCATGTTATTGTTAATGGTGCTATTGCTTCTAAATTATGGCTTTGGTATGATGATTTATTTAATTCCAACCATTTTCATGGTTCTCTTTATTTATATCAACTTCTTGAAGTTTGTTTCAAAAAAATTGTGAAAGGTCATATCAAAGTTTTAATTGCTCTTACTCTTCTCTAGTTCATCTGGATGGATAGAAATGATGCTAAATATCATGGCACTCCTATGAACCATAAAAGGATCTTGGCTAGAACTAAAGAAAAAAATTCATGCTATGTTTAATGCCAATCTTATTAGTAACATTTATTTTAGAGGCTATAAATTGGTGGTTAAAAAATTACGTATCATTCTGCTTGGCTTGAACTCTTATAAAGGTGCCAGGATTATCCATTGGATCAAACCTAAAGACAACTTGATTGAAGTAAATACTGATGGTTCTATAGCTTCTAATAAATATGGTTGTGGTGGTATCCTTAAGGATTCTAAAGGTACTATCATTTATGCTTTTGCCTATCCTCTCAAAGCCTATTCTATTATTTTTGCTGAGCTTATGGCTATTAGTAAAGCTTTTGAAATTTGTTTGAATAGTGTTTTCTCAACTTCTGGATTGAAGTTGATGCTCTCTTACTTCTTGTCATGCTTAATTCCAATAGAAATTGGAATGTTGAATTATTTTATCTCTTTAATCATACAAAAAATCTTCTTTCTCAAGTTTATTTTAAAATTTCCCACATCCTTCATGAAAGTAATGTTTATGCTAATTTCTTGGCTAATTTAGGTGCCAACTAAATTGAGTTCACTTTATTTGACAACCAAAAGTTGCTTAAACTATTAAGAGGCTTGGTTAATCTAAATAATACTAGATTGTCTTATCTCAGAATATAATTTCTTGGCTTGGTTTCTTTTGTGTTGGTTTTTTATGAGCCTTTGCTTTTGTTTGCCCTTTGTTCAACCCTCTTTAGGTTGTGGTTATTTACTTATTTTCACTCTTGGCTGTGGTTGTTACTTTTGACATTTTACTTTTGGGTTAGCCTAGTGTTTACTCCATGGTTATTATCATTATAACCTAGGTTGATTTGGTTTTTTTACCTAGTGGTGTTATCACTGGTTTGGTTTTTACCACATTTTTTCCTTGGTTATTTTTGATCCTATTGGGTTGTGGCTTTATCTACTATTAGTTTTTCCTCCTGTATGGGTTTTGCCTCATTTTATGGCTAGTTGCTCACTTACCTATTTTGGATCTATTAATGTGGTTGTTAAATGGGTTTTATTTCGGGTTAACTGTTGGTTAGGTTCATTGGCTAGTTGGCTATTTTGGCTATTGTTTCCTTTTCTGTTGGCAACATATCTAGGGAATTGTTGGTGGTTTAGTTATGGCTTCATTTTGGAATGGTGGGTGGTTTTTGTTTGGCTATTACATTCTCTATCTTGTTGACTAGGGCTTGGTGGTTAGTTTTACTGATTCTATTTTATTTCTTTTAGTTTTGGTTTTGTCCTCCTTTTATTTTATCCTTTCTCTCTTGGCTATAGCATCTTTGGGTTTGGTTATTATTTTAGGTTAGTTTAGGCTTTTGGTGGTCATTTTCCTGCTATCTTGGGTGATTTTGTCTTGATGGCTAATGTTGGTCTTTACATTCACTTGGGTTTTCTACTGGTGGTTGGCTAAGAGGCTATGGCTTAGATTGGTTGGTTGTTTATGTGTGGTGTTTTGATGGTTTTATGCTTTTGCTTGGCGATGGGGATCTTTCCTTTATTGGTTACTAATGATGGGTTGTTCTCGGTCTTTATGGATGTTTTTACTTTGGTAGGAGGACTTTTAGTTGTCCTTGGAATTTTAGTTGGCTGCCTTCCTCTTTGTTGATTTTTTTCTTCATCTTGGCCAATTTGCAGTAACCTTTTGTTGTGTTGACTAAACCTTTGCTGATCCTTCTGAATTGGGATTTTTGGTTTATGGTGGTTGGTGGCTGCCTTTGGCTTCTTTTTGTGTGTGCTGGTCTTAGTTGTTTGCTTGTTAAGGTATGCTGGTGGTGGTTATGGTGGTGTTACTGCTTGGTTCCATTAGCTTGGCCAATGATCCTATTGTAACTTCTAGGTTGTTGGCTTTATGTGATTGGCCTGTTGTGGATTTTAGTTGGTGGGTCACTATGGACTATTGGCCTTGGATGGCTGCTGCTATCAGGTATGGTGGCTATGATGGCTTTGATGTTACTCACCTCCTCTCTTTTGTACTTTACATATGATTGTAACTTCTTATGAAGTTTGGATGCTCATATGCATTGTTGCCCCTTGAGATGATCTTAACTTCCTAAGCCTTTTCTTTCAGCCTCTCCTTTTGCTCTCTTTATCCTTATCCTTTAGCTATGACTTTTCCTTGGTAGTGTTTTTTGAATTCTTTAATAGGTTGAAACTTTATCAAGGTTTGGTCATTTCTCAGTCATTGAAACTTTACCAAAGGCCTGGTCATTTCTAAGTCATCCCTACAGTTATTGCTATGGATCTTGCTTATCTTGCTTTCTCGAAGAAATCATGAATTGCTACTAACTCAACCTTTTTCTGTTTTCATGCTTTGTTTTGTTTGACTGTGTCATTTTGCTCTCATGCTTTTTAGTTGTTATTTTGCTCTTTTGTTTTCTTTTCTTCTTCTAATGTACTTAGATGAGGGTTTAGCTTTTTTTTGTAAATGAGGTAGAATTGAGCTTTATCTCTTTAAGGACATTGTATATTTTCCTTTATGGTAATAAAATTCTAACTTTTCCACAAAACCTAAACCCTAAACCCCAAACCTTAAAACACTAAATCTTAAACCATAAACTAAACTAAATCCTAAACCCCAAAATCCTAAACCTAGACCCTAAACTAACCCAAAACCCTAAGCTAACTTTAAACCCTATACTAATCCTAAAACCTAAACCAGAAACCCTAAACCCTAACCCTAACCCTAAACCCTAAACCCTAAGCCATAAACCCTAAAACCCTAAACACTAAACACTAAACTAACCATACACCCTAAAAACCCTAAACCTTAAACCTTAAATCTTAAACCCTAAACTAACCCTACACCTAAGATAACCTAAACCCTAAAACCCTAAATGAGCTAAACACTAAACCTAAACCCTAAACCCTAAACCTAACCTAAACAACCCTAAAACCCTAAACCCCTAAAACCCTAAACCCTAAACCCTAAACCCTAAACTCTAAATCCTAAACCCTAAACCCTAAAAACTCACAAACCTAAACTAAATAAAACCTAAAAATAAAATTAATAAATAAAACCAAAACCTAAATAAAAAATAAAATAAAATAAAAATTTGAACTAAAACCTAAACCTAAACCTAAAAATAAAATAAAATAAACTAATTAAAATAAAATTAAATATAATAAATACAAACCTAAAATAAACTAAAAATAAAATAAACTTAAGAATAAAAAACATAAATAAAATAAAAACTAAATGTAAAATAAAAATAAAATAAACCTAAAATAAACTGAAAATAAAATAAAATATAAACTAAATAAAAACCTAAACCTAAAAATAAATAAAAAAATAAAACCTAAACCCTAAACCCTAATGAACCTAAACATAAACCTAAACCCTAAGAATGGGCAAAGCCTTGACAACAAGAACATCACTATCAACCAGCTCCTAGATCCGGTCGAAAGTGAGAGGCGATTATTGTAGGTGGTGGGGATCTAGGTGTTGGTAGATATGGAGGGGTCAGCAATGGTGGTTATGCGAGAAGTGACTGAAGGTTACAGTGGTGGTGAGGGAGAGATCGGGATATGATGGTAGATCCTTATTCGAGGAAGGTAATGGGAAAGAAATTGAAGAATGACCTGACTGCTTATGGAACTATTTCTTTAAATTGGATATGGTTCTAGTTATCTGAGGTTTTTGATTTGGTCTATGTGTGCACATTTATTATTTATGTTGTCGCTTGTGTCTTATAAAACATGGTGTGTTACTTGGTTGATGAAATCGAAAAGAAGAAATGTTGAATTTGAATTTGTTCTCTATTAAAAAAATAACCAAAAACTCTAAACCCTAAACCCTAAACCTAAACCCTAAACCCTAATCCCTAAATAATAAAAACCCTAAACCCTAAACCCTAAACCCTAAACCCTAAACCCTAAAACCCTAAACCCAAAACCCTAAACCCTAAACCCTAAAACTTAAACCCTAAACCCTAAATGCTAAACCATAAACCTTAAAACCTAAACACTAAACTAACCATAAACACTAAACCATAAATCCTAGAAAGCTAAAAACCTAAACCTAAACTAAATAAAACCTAAAAAATAAAATAAATAAAAAACCTAAACCAAATTAAAGTAAAATATTAAAATAAAATAAGAATATAAACTAAAACTTAAACCTAAACCTAAACCTAAAAATAAAATAAAATAAAATAAAAATTAAAAACTAAAATAAAATAAAATAAATAAAACCTAAACTAAACTATAAAATAAAAACTAAACCTAAAGTAAAAAGAAATTAACCCTAAAACCTAAACTCTAAACTCTAAACCCTAAGAAATAAAATAAAATAAGTAAAATAAAATAAAATAACTAAAAAAATAAAAAAAAACTAAAAAGATAAAAAAATTAAAAAATTAAAAAAATTAAAAAAAAACTAAAAAAATTAAATAAAATTTAAAATTAAATAAAAATACTAAAAAAAACTTATCCAGAAACTAATAAAATAAAATGACTACTATTTTTATTTTCCTTTATTTAATGATGTGGATGTTTCTAAATGCTCTTCTTTGAATTTGATAGCTTCTACTGATCTCCATGCATTTTATAACAACATTGATTCATTTTTGCAAGGAGATTTTTTGGAGAAAGGGAATGGTTATAAAATTGTTTACAATAAGAAAAGGAAAAAAAGTGTTCTGATTTATGCCCTCCACTCAGAGGGTTACTCATTACAAAGCATCTTGGAAATAATATCTCTTATCCTTGGGAGGTGTTTGCTTTAGTTTTTATCTAGGTTGGTTGAGCTTTTTCTATGTGTTTTCTTTGGAGTGTTTCTTGGTTAATTTTTCTTCTTCTAGCTTGGTGTTTTGGCTTCATGTTCACTGGTTTTGGTGCCCTTTTGGTTTTCTTCTTTTCTCTATTTTTTGTTTTGGTGGTTTGTTCCTGTTGGCTTTCTCTTGGTGCTTTTGCTCTCTTTGTTGGTAGGTTGGGCTTTTGTCCCAAGATGTAGTTTGTCCCTTGGTTGGATGTTTCTCTAGCTTTTTATTTTAGCTATTACTAGCCTTCCATTTTTTATTGGTTGGTTTGCTTTCTTGCTCATTCTTGGGCTATTTTTCTTGGGTGTTCTATTGTGTCGCTGCTCTGTTGGATATTTCCTTTCCTTTGGTTGGTGCCATGGAGGCTTTGGATTGGTGTTGTCGTGGGCTCTATTGGATTTATCTTTGAGGGCTCTTTTTTTTTGGGCTGTGAGTTTCTTTTCTCCCACTTTTTAAGAGGTGTTCATATTTGGTTTTGATGGGAATGCCTTATGCTAATTTTTTCAATTGCTTTCCTCTCTCTTTTTGTTTCCTTAGCTTAACTTTTTCTTTGGTTGGGTGACTATTATTATAGGTTTGTATTTTTATTTGGCTAGGATGGCTATGATGATATGATGAATTTTTTCCTTTGATAATTTTATGGTTGGTGACTTTTCTTATTTGTAACCCATCTAAATGGATACACCTAGGATTTGATGCCCCTCATTATTGTGATTATCCTTCTTTCCTTATATATATATGATGAGTTTTTTCTCTTAATGTTTTTGATCTCCTTCTAGTGAGATTTCAGGTTGTAGATTCTCAGCTATTCTTCTTCTTCTTGAGGGAGTCGCGTCCGATGATGGTCTCCTCTTTCTTAGATGGTTGAGTTATCTTCATTGAGGTTTAATTTTCCTTTGTTCTTCATCTCTTTGGAGGTTCTTTTGGAGCTCCATGGATTCTTCCCTTTTGGCTTTTTTTTTTTTTGTTTTTTCCATGTTTTTTTCTTTATTCCTCTTTAATCTATTAGTTTAGGGACTAAACTCTTTAAGATTCTCCTGTAGCTCATTTGAGCAATAGTTTTTCTTTTGAGTTTAGTCTCTAATAAGGACTCTATTTTTTTTTTCTTTCGAGCAATAAATTCTTTATCTTAAAAATACCTAATAAAACCTAAAACCTAAACCCTAAACCTAAATTAAAACCTAAAACCTAAACCTAAACTAAATAAAACCTAAAACAAAATAAATAAATAAGTAAAACCAAAACTAAATAAAATAAAAAATAAAAATAAACCTAAACAAAACTTTAACCTAAACCAAACCTAAAATGGTAATATAAAATACTAAACTAAAATAAAATAAATAAAACCTAAACTAAACTAAAAATAAAATAACACTAAAAAATAAAAAACCTAAATAAAATAAAACAAAACTAAAATAAAATAAAATAAATATAAAAATAAAATAAAATAAACTAAATAAAAAAACCTAAAAAATAATAAAACTTAAAAGTAAAAAAAACCTAAACCATAAACTAAAAAAAAAACTAAACTTAAATTAAACAAAATAAAAAACTAAAGACTAAATTAAAATAAACTAAAAAAAAATAAATAAAACCTAAACCTAAATTGAAAATAAACTAAACCTAAACCCTAAACTAAATAAAATAAAACCAAAAATCCTAAACTAAAAACCTAAAATAAACCTAAAACCTTAACCTAAAAATAAAATAAAAATAAACCTAAACCTAAAAAAATAAAAAATAAAACCTAAACATTAAAATAAAATAAAATAAAACTAAACTACAAATAAATAAACCTAAACAAACCTAAACTAAAATAAAACCTAAACAAATAAATAAAATAAACTAAATAAAAATAAAAATAAACTAAATAAAAAATAAAAATAAAAAAAACTAAATAAATAAAATAAACTAAATAAACAAACTCTATTAAAAAACTAAACTAAACCCTAAACCATAAACTATAAATCCTAAACCCTAAACCTAAACTAACCTAAACTAAAATAAACAAATAAAAAATAAAACCCTAAACCTAACTAACTATAAAATAACCCTATAACTAACCTAAACCTACAACCCTAAACCTTAAAACCTAAACTAAACTATAAACCTAAATCCTAAAGTTTAAACCTAAACCTAAAACTATAAACCTAAGCCTAAAAACCTAAACTAAAATACAACCTAAACCCTAAACTAAATCAAAAACAACCCTAATCCCCAAAACTAAACCTTAAACTAAATAAACTAAACAATAAACCCTAAACCCTAAACTAACCCTAAACCAAGCCTAAACCCTAAACTCTAAAGCTAAAACCTAAACCTAAACTAAATAAAACTTAAAATAAAATAAATAAATAAACCATAAAATAAAATAAAATTGAAATAAAATAAAAGTATATAAACAAAAAATAAAATAAAACTAAAAATAAATTAAATAAAACCTAAACTAAAAAAAACCTAAATAAAATAAAAATTAAACCTAAAATAAAAATAAAATAAACTTAAAATAAAATAAAATAAAAAGTAAATAAAACCTAAATAAAATAAAAATAAACCTAAATAAAAATAAATAAAATAAAAAAATTAAAAGAAATAAAATAAACTGAAACCTACTAGTTTACTTAATTTTAAAAAGTAAAAAAATATAAAAATCTTAACATTAAATAATAAACCCTAATACTAATCCCTAAACCTAAACCCTAAACCCTAAATCCTAAACCCTAAAACCCTAAACTCTAAACCCCAACCCTAAACCCTAAACCCAAAACCCTACACCCTATACCCTAATAACCTAAACCCTAAACCCTATAACCTAAACCCTGAACCCTAAAACTTTAATCTTGAAAATCTAAAAACCTAAACCTAAACTAAATAAAACCTAAAAATAAATTAAATAAAAAACCTAAACCTAAAAAAAATAAAAATTAAATTAAATTAAATAAAAACCTTATCTAAAACCTAAACATAAACTTAAAAATAAAATAAAATAAATAAATAAAAATAAACTAAAATAAAATAAATAAAAGCCTAAACTAAACAAAAAAATAAAATAAACCTAAGAATAAAACCTAAATATAACAAAATCAACGTAAAATAAAAAAATAAAATAAACTAAATAAACTAAATAAAACCTAAACTAATAAACCTAAAAAAAATAAACCTAAACCCTAAACTAAAAAAATAAAACTAATTAAAAATAAAATAAACTTAAACCTAAACTAAAATAAAATAAAATATAAACCTAAAATAAACTAAACCTAAACTTAAACCTAAATTAAATAAATAAACAAACTAAAAGTAAATAAACCTAAACTAAATTTAAAACCTAAAAAATAAAACTAAAATAAAAAACCTAAACCTAAACCAAAAAAAAAACCTAAACTAAAAAAAAAAATAAAATAAAATAAACTCAACTAAAATGAACCTAAACCTAAATCTAAAAATAAAAAATAAAGCTAAACTAAATAAAAATAAAAAATAAACCTAAATAAAAATTAAAAATAAAGTAAACTAAAATAAATAAAAATAAACTAAATATACTAAATAAACTGAAATGTATCGTTTCACTTAATTTTTTTTTTAAAAAACATTAAATCATAAATCCTAAACCCTAAACCCTAAACCCTAAACCCTAAATCCTAAAAGCATAAATCCTAAAACCTTAAACCCTAAACCCTAAACCCTAAACCCTAAAACCTAAACTAACTCAAAACCCTAAACCATAAAACCCTAAACAAAAAAGCCTAAAGCCTAAACCCTCAACCCTAAGCTTACCCTAAACCCTAAACCTTAAAGCCTAAAAACTAAACTCTAAATCATAAACCCTAAAATAGTAAACCTTAAACCCTAAACCCTAAATCGTGAATTCTAAAAACCTAAAACCTAACCCTAAACTAAATAAATCCTAAAATTAAAATAAAGAAATAAACCAAAACCTAAATATAATGAAACAAAAATAAAATAGAAATATAAAACTAAACCTAAAATAATAAATAAAAAAAATAAAAACTAAAATAAAATAAATAAAAAAACCTAAACTAAACTAAAAAAAATAAAATAAACCTAAGAATAAAACCTAAATAAATAAAATAAAACTAAAATAAATTAAAATAAAACTAAATAAAACCTAAACTTAAAAATAAACCATAAATAAAAAACATAAAAGTAAATAAAAAATAAAACCTAAACCCTAAACTAAAAAAAACCTAAACCTAACATAAAAATAAAATAAACCTAAAAAGAAAACCTAATAATAAAAAAGACTAAACCCTAAAAAAAAATACTTAAACCTAAAATAAAAAAATAAATAAAATAAAATAAACCTAAACCTAAACTAAAATAAACTAAACTATAAATAAACCTAAACTAAACTAAACCCAAAACCTAAACCTAAACTAAATAAAATAAAATAAACTTAAAATTAAAACTAAACTAAAATTGAAACCCAAAATAAACCTAAAATAAAACCTAAAACCTAAACCTAAAAAAATAAAATAAAAACATAAACCTAAAATAAAATATAAAAAATAAACCTAAACCTAAAAATAAAATAATACTCAACTAAATAAACCTAAACCAAAAAATAGCCTAAATTAAAAACTAAACTAAAATAAATAAACTTAAAATAAATAAACTAAATTAAATAAAAAAATAAAAACCTAAATAAAAATAAAAAATAAATTAACTAAAAAAAATAAAAAACCTACAAAAAAATAAAAAATGAAACCTAAACCCTAAACTTAAAAAAAACTAAACCTAAACAAAAATAAATTAAACTCAAATAAATAAAACCTAAACCTAAACTTAAAATAAACTAAACCTAAACCTAAATTGAAACTAAATAAAATAAAATAAACTAAAAATAAACCTAAACCTAAATTGAAAAATAAAACCTAAATATAAACCTAAAATAAAAACCTAAAAATTAAACACAAAAAAATTAAAATAAAAACTAAAACCTAAACATAAAAATAAAAAAATAAAACCTAAAACGAAAAAATAAACTAAAAATAAATCTCACCTAAAAAATAAACCTAAACCTAAAAAATAAACTAAAAAAAAAACCTAAACTAAAATTAATAAACCTAAAATAAATAAACTTAACTAGATAAATTTAAAAAATAAGCCAAAATAAAGTGAGCTAAATAAATAAAAAATATACTAAATAAACCTAAACCTACTAGTTTACTTAATTTTTTTTAAAAAAACTTTAAACCCTAAATCTGAAACCCTAAACCGTAAACCCTGAACCCTAAATCCTAAAAACCCTTAAACCCTAAACCTAATCCCTAATCCTAAACCCTAAACCCTAAAGCATAAACCCTAAATCCCTAAACCCTAAACCCTAAACCCTAAAACCTAACCCTAAACCCAAAACCCAAAACCTACCTAAAATAACTAAATAAATTAAAAAATAAATCTAAACCCTAAAACCTAATAAACCTAAATCTAAATTGAAACCCTAAGAATGGGAAAAACCTTGATGGTAGGAACATCACCATCAACCAGGCTCAGTCTAGATCTAGTGGTGGAGGTGAAGGTGGAGGCTTATCGTAGTGGTGGTGGGGCTCTAGCCGGTGGATATAGAGGTGGTGTGAGTGGTGGTGATGGGAGAGGAGGGGTTACACTGGTGGTGGTGAGAGAGAGATCGGGGATATGATGGTGGATCCCCAACTATAGATGCCAGGGTGGTTCTGATGGGAACTGGAGAAACTAAAGGATGGTCAATCTGATCTGCTACTTATGGAACTATGCCTTTACAATAGAGACGGTTCTAGCTATCTAGGGTTTTGATTTGCTCTATGTATGCTCTATTTTGATCTATGTCATCACTTGTGTCTTAGAAAACTTAGTGGGTTACTTTGTTAATGAAATCAAAAAGAAGAAATGTTGAATCTGAATTTATTTTTTGTTAAAAAAACCATAAACCTAAGCCCCAAAACTAGAACAACCTAAACCAAAACATAAACCCTAAACCATAAATCCTAAACCATAAAAACCTAAAGGCTAAACCCTAAACCCTAAAGACCTAAACCCTAAATCCTAAACCCTAAACCCTAAACCCTAAACCCTAAACATTAAACCCTAAATAAACTCGAAACCCTAAACCAAAAAAACTAAAAACCTAAACCTAAACTAAATAAAACCTAATAGTAAATAAATAAACAAACCTAAATCAAAATAGATTAATAAAATAAAATAAAATAAAAACATAAACTAAAACCTAAACATAAAAAAAAAATAAAAAAATAAAAATTAAACTAAAATGCAATAAAAAAAAACTTGAACTAAACAAAAAAAAAAAAATTAAAAATGAAACAAAAAATAAAATTAAATAAAACTAAAATAAAATAAAATAAAACTAAATAAAACCTAAACCTAAAAATAAACCAAAAAAATAAATATATAAAACCTAAACCCTAAACTAAAAAAAAATAAACTTAAACCTAAAATAAAATAAAATAAAACTAAACCTAAACTAAAATAAACTAAGCTAAAATAAGGAAAACCTAAACCTAAACCTAAACCTAAAATAAATAAAATAAAATAAACTAAAAATAAACCTAAACTTAAACTAAAATAAAACCTAAAAGTAAATCTAAAATAAAAACCTAAAACCAAAACCTAAGAAAATAAAATAAAAACCTAATCCTAAACCTAAAAATAAAAAATAAAACCTAAACCTAAAAAAATAAAATAAAAGTAAAACTAAACTAAAAAATAAACTTAAACCTAAACCTAAATTTAAAGTAACTAAATAAATTTAAAAATAAACACAAACCTTAAAACCTAATAACCTAAACCTAAACCTAAACCTAAACCCTAAGAATGAGTAGAACCTTGATGGTAGGAACATCACCGTCAATCAAGCTCAGTTTAGATCTAACGGTGGAGCCAAAGGTGGAAGCGTCATGGTGGGTGGGGATCTGAGGAGGTGTTTGGATATGGAGGTGGTGGTGTGAAGTGGTGGTTATGGAGGTGAGAGGAGTGACTAAGGTTACGGAGGGAAAGATCGAGGATATGATGGTGGACCGCTACTGAGAGGCTGGGGTTCGATGGGAAGGGAGAAACCAAGAATGATGATCCAATTTGCTACTTATCAAACTGTCTTTATAATAGAGATGATTTTAGTTATCTATTGTATTGATTTGCTATGCTCATTTTTATCTATGTCGCCATGTGTCTTACAAAACTTGGTGTGTACTTGGTTGATGAAATCAAAAAGAAATATTGAATCAATTTATATCTATTAATAAATAAAAATAAAAACCAAAACTCTAAACTCTAAACTAAATGAACCCCAACCTAAACCCTAAATCCTAAACCCTAAACCCTAAACCCCAAAACCCTAAACCCTAAACCCTAAACCCCAAACCCTAAACCTTAAACCCTAAACCCTAAACCTTAAACCCTAAACCCTAAACCTAAACCCTAAAAGCTAAAAACTTAATCCTAAACTAAATAAAACCTAAACACAAAATAAATAAATAAAACCTAAACCAAAATAAAATAAAAAATAAATTAAATCCAAAACCTAAACCTAAACCTAACTAAGAAATAAAAATAAAATAAAATAAAAAATAAAAATTAATCTAAAATAAAATAAATAAAAACCTAAACGAAACTAAAAAAAATAAAAAAAACCTAAATAAAATAAAAATTAAACCTACAATAAAAAAAGTAACCTAAAATAAAGTAAAAACTATATAATAACCTAAACATAAAAGATAAACCTAAAACCTAAACAAAAAAAAAACCTACTAAAATATAAATAAAAAAAAAAGCTGCCTAAACTAAAATAAACTAAACTATAATAAATAAAACATAACCTTAAACCTATAATAAACTAAACCTAAACCAAAACCTAAACTATATAAAATAAAATAAACTAAAATAAACCTAAACCTAAACTAAAAATATAATAAAAATACCTAAAATATAACCTAAAAAATAAAAAAAAATAAAATAAAGCCTAAACTTAAACCTAAAATAAAAAATAAAACTTAAACGAAAACTAACATAAAAAATAAACCTAAACCTAAATAAATTAAAATACCTAAACTAAAATTAATAAATAAAATAAATAAACATAAACCTGTTTTACTTAATTTAAAATAAAATAAAATAATAATAATAAAATTGAAAACCCAAACCCTAAATACTAAACCCAAAACAACCTAAACCCTAAACCCTAAACCCCACCTAAACCCTACAACCCTAAACCCCAAAAAATCCCTAAACCTAAACCTATACCCTAAACCCTAAATCCTAAACCCTAATCCCTAAACCCTAAAACCTACAACCCTAAACCTAAATGCCAAACCCTAAACCCTAAAACCCTACAATCCGAGACCCTAAACCCTAAACCCTAAATGCCAAACCCTAAACCCTAAACTCTACAAACCTAAACCTAAACTAAATAAAACCTAAAAATAAAATAAATAAGAAAACACAAACATAAATAAAAAATATAATAAAATAAAACCTAAAATGAAAAATAAATAAAATCCTAAACTAAATAAAAAATAAAATAAAACAAAAAAATAAAAACCCTAAATAAAATGAATGCTAAATGTAAGAAACTCAAATAAAATAAAATAAAAGTAAATAAATCTAAACCTAAAAAAATAAACTTAAAAATAAAACATAAAATAAATAAAAAATAAAACCTAAACCCTAAACTAAAAAAAAAACCTAAACCTAAAATAAATAAAATAAAATAAACCTAAACTAAACTAAAATAAACCTAAACCTAAGAACTAAACCTAAACCCTAAACTAAATAAATAAAATAAACTAAAAATAAACCTAAACCTAAACTAGAAAATAAAACCTAAAATAAACCAAAAATAAAAACCTAAAACCTAAGCCTAAAAAATAAAAAAAATAAAAACCCAAACCTAAACCTAAAAAGAAAAAAATAAAACCTAAACTTGAAATATATAATAAAAATAAAATTAAACTAAAAAATAAACATTAAATTAAACCTAAACCTAAAAAATAAAGAAGCTGATGTAGAACTTGAGAATGATTCATATGAAGATTTAATAGAATTACCTTTTGATTGATACCTGCCTTATGTTCATATTTTAAGAAAGAAAGGGTTAATCCCACATACTTAGTTAAAGCACAGGTCATAATACATCGAAAGAATATGTAAGAACAAATGCAAAAGCTCTTAATCAAGGCCAAGACTAAGATTTGGTCAACAATGATGATGACGCTTAGTCATCACCATTCATTTGGAATTAATAGGTTATTTTTAAATCACATTAACTTATATGAGGAGCTGTTCTTAGAAACATCAAATGATCTAGATGATTATGAAGTCAAAGATGCATCACCAGAGTTCAAAGAAGAGACCAAGTCAACCATTGATGAGCTCAAAGAAATCAACTTAGGAACTAAAGTGGATCCATGCCCGACATACATCAGTTCTTTATTGAATGAAATTGAAGCCAATGACTTAGTTAGGCTATTGATTGAGCTTAAGGACCACTTTCCATGGAGTTATGAAGAGATGCCTCGATTGGCTCCTGACATAGCTGTCCATAGACTAGCAATAGAGCCTATTGTTAACCCTATCAAGCAAGCTCCTAAATGCATGCGATTAGACATAGAAATTGATCGATGATGGCTTCATCTGGAAAAAAATACCTTGCCTAGTTAGGCAGTGTCATCCTAATTAAGAAAAGAATGGCCAAATTCACCTATGCATCGATTTTAGAGATTTAAATAAGGCATGTCCAAAAGATGAATTTACTCTACCAAATTCTCCTATGGTGGACATTGCCTCATCTCATTTCGTCTTCTCTTTCATGGATGGCTCATATATATATAACCAAATAAAGATGGTTCCTAGAGATTAAAGAAACACTGCTTTAGAACCCCAATTAAAATCTATTTTTATAAAGTCATGCCTTTCAAAAAATGCTTTATATACCAAGGCTATGACTCAATCTTGATGAACTCATTCTTTCATCATCATGTCGATCATCAAAAGTAGGGAAAAAGAAAAGACCATCTCTTTGACTTAAGAGTGGTTTTTTAACAATAAGATAATTTAACCTCAAAATGAACCGAAGTGTATTCAAAGTAGTTTTGGAGATTCATGGGTTTTTGTCCGCACAGGGAATCAAAATTGATCTAGAGAAGATCAAGCGATATTAGAAATGCCATTCTAAAATTTTAACTCAGATCATTCCAAGGGGTTGGCATCTAAGATGCTTTATATCCAACCTTTCAAGAAGATGTTAGACATTATACTTATTCAAAATGATAAGTGTGAGCATGCCTTCAAAACATTAAGCATTACTTGATGACGTCGATAGTTCTAGCTTCCTATCCAAGCACTCATACTTTACACTACTATGTTAAATGACTCCCTTGGTGCTTTGTTGGCCCAAAGCAATGATGAAGGGATGGAAAATGCACACTACTACCTCAGTCATCATCTAATCCCTATTGAGGCTAATTATTAACCCATTGAGAAGCATTTCTAGCTTTAATCTTTGCATCCCAAATCCACAACACTATGCTTCCTCATAAGGTGAACTTAATCTCTAGGATCAATCCATTACAGTATCTCATTACATAATCGATGCTATTTGGATGGTTGAAATGACATTCCATGATCCTCTTATAGTTTGACATTACCTTTATACTTCATGTGGTGAAAGGTTAAGCGCTAGCAGATTGTTTAGCAACACACCCACTTTCTATTGACTCTCTGCTTAGTGATGATCCCCCTGATAAACAAATCATAAACTTAGGGGATTCACCATTGCGGGAGATGTACTTTGATGAATGCGACTCTCAAGAGGAGAAGAACCATAATCTACTATTCCGGAAAGGCAGAGGTAGGAATAGTTTTCTTAACTGATGTGATGAGATTCTCATATCATCTATCAATCCTTGCACCAACAAGAAGCTAATATATGCTCAATTCTTGATCTAGAGTTAGTTGTTACTCTAAGCATCCAGAACATCAACATGTTTAGGGATTTTTAGCTAGTTATCAACCAAATAGTTGGGTCCTATAAGGTTATAAAGCCCAAGCTCCATCACTACCACAAGTACACCATGGAGTTATTGGCCCAAATTCTAGAGGTTACCATTTATAAGATTCCTCGAGGAGAGAATGCCATAGCGTATGCTTTAGCCAAGCTTGCCAAGGAGTTGGCATGTCGAAGGATGAGTCCATATCAATAAAGGTCCAAAATAGACAAGTCTTATCCATTATTATTGAACTCATCAAAAAGTACTCTCTTGAAGGGGAGGTTGCCATTGCCAAGAAGGACAAGGTGTTAGATTGGAGGCAACCATTCATGGATTACCTAAATAAAGGCAAACTACCTCAAGAGTCCCAAGCCCATTAGATGAAGCGAGCACTTTCCTACACTCTTGTGGATGGTGCCTTGTATCGACAATCTTTCGATCATATGTGGTTACATTGTTTATACAAGCTTGAAGCCTATAAGATCATTTCTGAGGTACACTCAGGATTATATGGAGCTAACCAATCTGGTCTAAAGATGTAAGCTAAGATGAAAAGATTAGGATACTACTAGCCATTGATGATTAAAGATTGCATGGATATGGCTAGGCGATGCCACCAGTTGTGGTCCTACTTCAACTGCCCAACATTCTACATCCTATAGTGGCCTCATGGCCATTCGAGTGTTGGGGTATTGACATAGTGGGTCTGATTGATCCTCCTTCTTTCAAGGGTCATCAATTCATCTTAGTACTGCTTACTTTTCCAAATGGTGAAGGAGATTCAAAGAGGTCACACTCGACATGTGCTCCACTTTTTTAAGAACCATATCACATATAGGTTTAGAGTACCTCAAGAAATTATATTTGATAATGATACTGCATTCAAGAGCACCGAGATCAACAAATTTTCCCAAAGTCACAACATAGATTTGAGATATTCTACCATGAACTACTCAAGGGCAAATGGCTTAGATGAAGCCTTCAATAAAACTCTCATTCAAATACTAAAGAAAACACTCATCAATAATAAGAGATAGTGGCATTAGTAGTTAGTTGAAGCCACTAGCCTCTTTACATATAGAATCCAACTCATTCTACTCCTTTTTATTTAGTGTATGGGTTCGAAGCCATTCTACCATTAGAAGTCCAACTCCCATCACTAAGGATAGTTCTATGTAGCAAGATCACAACACAATAAAACACAAAGTTATGGTTAGAAGAGATCAAAATATTAGAGGAGAGATGCCTGCGGGCATGCCAAAACCTCGAGTTGAACAAAGCTAAAATGATTCAAGCTCACAAGTTGGTCCATCCTAAATCTTTTCAAGTAGGAGAGCTTAGTTTAGTTCTAAGGAGACTGATTGTTGCCCATCGTAAGATGGGAGGCATGTTGAACCCACTTGGGAAGGCCCTTTTTCCATAGAAGGCCTACCAAGGAGGATCTTATCGACTTATTAATCATAAGGGAGGTGCAATGCTTCCAATCAAAATCTACTTAAAGAAATATTATAAATCATGTTTGAAAATAATTTTCATCAATGCAAATTTCATTTCAAATTTAATCTTATCCATATTGAAAGTATTCTTATTTTTGAATTCTCCATGATGTGTTTAGGGCAGGTGTAATAAACTCGAGCAACGTCCTATCCTTCATCAACACAAACACAAACTACACACAAATATATAAAATAAACACATATCTTTTATCTCGAGCTACTTTGAGTTGAGATAACACCCCCAATGGTAGTCACTCAGTAGTTGCTCTAGGTCGTGACGTGCTACCCTGCTAGTGTGTCACCCCAATGGTCTTCTTGCTTTGGAGGATGTAAGTCTACTATAATTTTCTTCCTTATACTTGCACTGTGAGCACCTTAGTTTGGTAGGCCTTACTATGTGGATAAGCTACTTCATGTTGGCTTCATTTAAGAGAATGTGAGTCACTACACTTTCTTCTTGGATTAGCATGACTGACTAGGTCAAGTATATTTGAGGATTAGGATAAGTCCCATAAGCTCCTTCCCTCGACTACTTCAAGTGCGGTCCAATCCTTCAGGGCTCCACAGCTTAGTAGTCACTCTAGGTCAAATAGCATATGTCCCGTCGATGATAGACTATCCCAATGTTGATTACTTGGAAACTTGTAAAATTTCTTTCTAGATTGATTGTTGACACCTATGGGCACCTTAGGTTGGTTGGTTCTCACTATGCTATTGGATACACCACTCATACTGATGAATACACCTTAGGTTGGTTGGTTCTCGCACCTTAGGATACACCACTCATGTCAGATGTAAGTCTACTATGCTTTCTCCTTGAGTGGGCCACTATACACCTATAGGTTTTCTTTTCCAGGGCTTATGATAATGCCCATAGCAACACCTCCCTAGTGGACACTATATTTGGATCACATCCTTTGCGACCCTATTTAGACACTACGGGTTACTATTGGATTAGATAGTTCCCCTTTCTTTATAATCACCCATGTGTTTGGAGAATCCATCTTGTGGATGTACAGATTCTCCCTTGGTCTAGTAAATCTAAGATAGGTCAAGATAGACATAGCCCTTTATTAGTGTGGTCTCTCGCACACTAATAAGGTCCATGCAAACATATAAAAAAAATATATTCACTTGTGGATTAGGAGGACACCCCTAGCGGTACATTTTCCCATGCATCCTATCTTTTGGGAAGTTAGCAAAACTCCCTATAGGAATCACTCTTGAGTTGATGTAAGTCCCAGACATTCACTTTCGGTAGTCTCCCCTAAGTCAGTTCTATTTGTTATGCTACCACAGTCACCCCATGGTTGTTCCTACTTTAGAAGATGTAAGTCTATATGCCTTCTTCTAGCATAGTCATTGCATAGGAAAAAGGCAACCTCTTAGGTTATTAGCTCTACCCCACGACGGTAGACTATCCCTTTGGATTTGTAAATGAGATAGGAAAGTTTGATATAGCCCTTCTCGGTGGGTCCATCACATGGTCCATAAATTAACTCTATCAAATTTGACCAGATCCATCGGATATGCCCTCAATTTGAAATCAAACTAAACCAAACAAATCATACCAAATCACATGAAATTAAGATAAAATTAATCACGACTACTTTTGAGTTGACATAAGTCCCCAATGAAATTCACTCAGCAATCACCCTAGGTCAGGTGAGATTTATTGTGCATCCAATAGGTCACCCCAGCGGTTGTTCCTCATTTTGGAAAATGTAATTCTTCTACACCTTCTTTCTAGCATAGTCATTGCACGCCGAAAGACAACCCCTTAGGTTGGCTAGCTCTACCTCACAGCTGGTAGACTATCCCATTGGATTTGTAAACTTGTGGAAGGTCAAGGATGATATAGCCTCTTCTTTGTGGATTCATCGCACACTGATAGGATCAATACATTAACTCAAATTAAATTAAACTTGATCTAATTTTTCCCAGTGGAGATAAATCATACCCTTCTCCCAAGTGGAGCCCCAAATCATATATAAGCAAGTGAAGTAAATAAATCAAATTCAAAACCAACCTTCCCAATGGAGCCAAATTAAGCCAACTCCCCCAGTATAGTCTATGTCAAAGAAATCTAACCAAACTATTATTCTTAACAGATTCATCCCCAAACAAATCTATGAAATCAAACTCAAATCCTAATCCGCAGTGGATAGCCCAAACTTGCTTCTCTAGTGGAAGGTTCATATACCTGATCCACAGCGGACTCAAGCCCTAGCAGATGTGCCTCCACATCAATTAAAACTAAACAAATTAAAGTTGATTTGATCTTAATCCATGGTGGATTATAGATTCTTATCTCCAGTAGATCTTCTTTCCATAAATCATATAATCAAATCAAATTCAAACCTTATCCCTGATTTTCTTCTTTTATGCCCTCGACATAGACCCCTCACATGTCATGTCCAATGCATGTGTGATCCCCTAGCAGATCTCCCTCCATGTCCTTGACATGAAATGCTCATCAAATATTATTTCTTCTCTTATACAGACCTTTAATACTTCACCAAAATGCCTAACAATGTATTCCTTCAAATTACATCATCTTAACATTATAATAACCATTTTATGATTTGTGATGGTGCAAGCTCAAACTAACTATACAATATCATGCTAAACATATTATAGTGTGAATTAACACACTATATTATACTATAATATATGATGTTATATTATAATTTGCTATAATATAATATATCCAACATTACACCTCATTAGAATCACATAAAAGTAACAAATAACAAAATTTTCTCAAAATATGAATAATGTTCATTTTGGATGTAAAATTATTTATTTTCTATTAGAAATGGTACAAAATAGCATAATTTTGGTGTTGCTTCTTAGTGTGTGCTATGAATTTGGCCAAATTCTTCCATCTTAACCTTCAAAATTAACATTTTGTGAGTTTTGACCCAATGTATTATAACAAAAGTAAAACATACTAAAATGTACAATAACATTTAGTAACACACCACCGATTCATATATATGTGAAGTTATATTGTTATGTACATTATATTTTAATATGCTTTCATATAATATATTATCTTACATTACACCTTAAAATGAATCACTTTAAGAAAAAATTTATAAAATTTGGTTGAAAATGAATATTTATTTTGGATGCAAAATTCCATTCTTTTGATTAAATGACACACCATAGCACCCCAATGATGTTCCCTAAAGCTTACCTTAAATTTGGCCAAATCCCATCATCTCGACCTATAAATTAGTATTTATGAATAATACAAGTACAAACTCTACTATATCATACTATAACAAACTAAAATGCTAAACAATAAGTAGTAATACACAGTATGCTATAATGCATGATGCTACACTATGTTATGGCATCTATATTATAATACACTATAACATATTATATTATATTATATATCACATCACAAGGGATTGCTTAAGATAAAAAATCATAAAATTAGTCAAAATAATAATATATATTTTAGTCACTTACATATTTTAAATTAAAATAATATATATTATGATGCCATGCTCTACCTATTATGAATTTGGCCAAATTCCACCATTTTAAAGTCTAAATCAACATTTTTATAAATAATGCTAGTGTAGGCTCATTTACATGATTGTAAAATACTAAAAGAATTTAAAATGCATAGAATAATATATTATGATATATGATGTTATCTATGCTACAACATATAATATTTATTTTGAACATAAAATCTTACTTTTTTATAATATAAGTGGTAGCACACCTTTGGTACTAAATTCCCACTTCAAATTTAACAAATTTCATCATCGATTTATTAAATCAATATTTTTATGATTTATATTAATATAAACTATAGGAACAATACCATAATATACTAAAACATTTCAAAACATCTTATAACATCTAAAACACATCACTACATGCTCAAATATATGATGTTACATTATACTATAATATATGGTATTATAATATGATTTAAGGTTAGGGTTTAGAGTATTCAAATCTCTAATAGTCAAGGGAAGTCTCTTGAATGCATTTTCTTTATCTACCATAACAATGTTAGGATTAGTTCATTCTTTAGATCTACTCTGAATGACATCTTTATTTAAGGTTTAGGGTTTAGGGTTTAGGTTAGTTTAGGGTTTAGGGTTTAGGGTTAGTTTAGGGTTTAGAGTTTAGGGTTTAGGGTTTAGGGTTTATAATTTAGGGTTTTGGTTTTAGGGTTTAGGGTTTAAGGTTGTAGTTTTTAGGGTTTATGGTTTAGAGTTTTAGGGTTTAGGGTTTAATTTTTAGGGTTTAAGGTTTTATGGTTTAGGGTTTAGGGTTAATGGCTTAGGGTTTAGGGTGTAGGGTTTAGGTTTTAGGGTTTAAAGTTTAGGGTTTAGAGTTTTGGGTTTAGGGTTTATGGTTTAGGATTTAGTATTTAGGGTTTAGGTTTTTGGGTTAGGGTTTAAGGTTTGGGGTTGGGTTTAGGTTTTAGGTTTAGGTTTTTTGGTTTTAGTTTAGGGTTTAGGGTTAAGTTTTTTTAGAGAATAAATTCAAATTCAACATTTCTTATTTTAAATTTTATGAACCAAGTAGACCCAAGTTTTCTAAAACATAAGCGATGACATAGATAAAAATGAGCACCCATACAACAAATTAAAACCAAGATAAGTAGAACCATCTCTTATAAAGAGTTCCATAAGTGGGATCAGATCAATCATTCTTCAATTTCTCCGGTTCCCATCGAACCGGCCATTAGTGGCGGGATTTGCCATCATATCCCCAATCTCTCCCTCGACCCCCACCATGGTTGTAACCATCGCTCCTCCTCCATAACCACCACTAGACCACCTCCATATCCAACACCTCGAGATCCCCACCCATTATGATGCTGCCTTCTGCCTCCACCGATCGAGCCAGTTGATGGTGATGTTCCTGTTTTCAAGGTTTTCCCATTCTTAGGGTTTAGGTTTAAGGTTAGTTTAGGGTTTAGGGTTTACAGTTAGTTTAGGGTTTAGGTTTAGTAGGTTTTAGGGTTTAGGGTTAAGGGTTTAGAGTTTAGGGTTTAGAGTTTAGGGTTTATGCTTTTAGGGATTAGGGTTTGAGGTTAAGGTTTAGGGTTTAGGGTTTATGGTTAGGTTTAGGGGTTAGGGTTTAGGTTTAGGGTTTAGAATTAGGGTTTAGGTTTAGGTTTAGGGTGTAGGTTTAGTTTAGGTTTTAGGGTTAGTTATAGGGTTTAGGGTTTAGGGTTTAAGATTTAGGGTTTAGGGTTTTTTTTTTAAATTAAGTAAATCAGTAGGTTTAGATTTATTTCATTAATTTTTTATTTATTTGAGTTTATTTTATTTTCATTTTATTTTGTTTGGTTTATTTTTTATTTTACTTAGTTTAGTTTATTTATTTTTGGTTTTTATTTTTTTAGTTTAGTTTTTTATTTTATTTATTTTTTAGGTTTAGGTTTATTTTTTTTTAGTTGAGTTTTTTTATTTTATTTTTTGGGTTTATGTTTTATTATTTATTTTTGGTTTATGTTTAGTTTTATTTTATTTTATTTTTTAGGTTTAGGTTTTAGGTTTTTTATTTTAGTTTATTTTTTAGGTTTTTTTTTAGTTTAGGTTTAGGTTTATTTTTAGTATAATTTATGTTATTTAGTTTAGGCTTAGGTTTAGGTTTAGTTTATTTTAGGTTTAATTTATTTTAGTTTAGGTTTAGGTTTATTTTATTTTGTTTATTTTATTTTTATTTTAGGTTTAAGTTTTTTTTTTAAGGTTTAGGTTTTATTTTTTATTTATTTTTAAGCTTATTTTTTATTTAAGTTTTTATTTAGTTTTTATTTTATTTTATTTTAGGTTTATTTCATTTTTAGTTTTTATTTTATTTAGGTTTTTTATTTTTTTTTAGTTTTAGGTTTTATTTATTTTATTTTAGATAATTTTTATTTTTATATTATATTTTACTTTTAAGTTTAATTTTAGGTTTTAATTTATGTTATTATTATTATTACTTTTATTATTATTATTTAGGTTTAGATTTATTTATTTATTTTATTTTTAGGTTTTATTTAGTTTAAGTTTTGGTTTTACATTTTTAGGATGTAGGGTTTAGGGTTTAGGGTTTTTAGGTTTTAGGATTTAGGATTTAGGGTTTGGGTTTAGAGTTTAGGGTTTAGGATTTAGTGTTTATGCTTTAGGGTTTAGGTTTTGAGAGTTTAGGGTTTAGGGATTAGGGTTTGTTTAGGGTTTAGGGTTTAGGGTTAGATTAAGGTTAAGGATTTAGTGTTTTAGGGTTTAAAGTTTAAGGTTTAGGGTTAGGGTTAGAGTTTAGGGTTTAGGGTTTAGGGTTTAGGGTTTAGGGTTTAGGGTTAGTTTAGGGTTTAATATTTAGGGTTTAGGGTTTTAACTTTTAGGGTTTAGGGTTTAGGGTTTAGGGTTTAGGGTTTAGGGTTTGGGGTTTAGGGTTTATGATTTTGTGATTAGGGTTTAGGGTTTAAGGTTTTGTTTTGTTTTGTTTTTTAAATTAAGTAAACTGGTAAGTTTAGGTTTATTTAGATCATTTTGTTTACTTTTTATTTATTTATTATTTAGGTTTAATTTTTATTTTTATTTAGTTTACTCTATTTATTTTAGGTTTATTTTTTTATTTTAGTTTATTTTTTTAGGTTTAGGTTTATGTTTATTCTTTAGTTTAGCTTTATTTTTATTTTATTTTGTAGGTTTATTTTATTTTTTATTTTTGGCTTAGGTTCACATTTTATTTTATTTTTAGGATTAGGTTTTAGGTTTTATTTTAGGTTTATTTTTAAGTTTTATATTTTAGTTTAAGTTTAGTTTTATTTTAGTTTATTTTATTTTATTTGTTTTTTTAGTTTATTTTAGGTTTAGGCTTGATTTCATTTATTTTTTATTTTTTTTTGGTTTAGGTTTATTTTAATTTTATTTTTGGTTTAGGTTTTATTTTTTATTTATTTTTAGGTTTAATATTTAGTTTTTATTTTTTTAATTTTAGGATTATTTTATTTAGGGTTTAAGGTTTAGGATTAGGGTTTAGTGTTTAAGGTTTAGGTTATAGGGTTTAGGGTTTTTTATAGTTTAGGGATGTAGGTTTAGTGCTTGGGGTTTAGTTTTAGGGTTTAGGGTTAGTTAAGAGTTTGGGGTTTAGGGTTCCATTTTTAGGGTTTAGTGTTTAAGGTTTAGGGTTTGTTTTAGGTTTTAAAGTTTTGGGTTTTTTGTAAAAAAAAATTAAGAAAATTGATATGTTTAGGTTTATTTAGTTTATTTTTTTATCAAAGTTTTTTTTGATATTTTTATTTATATTTAGTTTAGTTTTTTTTATTTTAGGTTTATTTATTTTAGTTTAGGTTTTTTATTTAGTTTATTTTTTAGGTTTATGCTTAGGTTTATGTTTATTTTTTAGTTTAGTTTTATTTTTATTTTATTTTTTTAGGTTTAGGTTTGATTTTTATTTTTTTAGGTTTAGGTTTAGGTTTATTTTTGGGTTTTTTTTAGTTTAGGTTTAAGTTTACATTTAATTTAATTTATTTTATTTATTTTAGGGTTTAGGTTTTGTTTTCTTTAGGTTTAAGTTTAGGTTTTATTTATTTTAGTTTAGTTTATCTTAGTATAGGTTTAGGTTTATTTTATTTTATTTATTTTAGGTTTAATTTTTTTTTTTGGTTTAGGGTTTAGGTTTTTTTAATTTATTTTAGGTTTTATTTTTAGGATTATTTTTTAACTTTAAGTTTTTATTTAATTCTTATTTTATTTTATTTTAGGTGTTTTTTTTTTTATTTTATTTTATTTAGTTTAATTTAGGTTTTATTTATTTTATTTTAGATTCATTTTAAATTTTATTTATTTTGCTTTCATTTAAGTTTATTTTTTATGTTTAGGATTTTATTTAGTTTTATTTTATTTTATTCTAAGTTTATTTTATTTTTAATTTTATTTTATTTAGGTTTATTACTTTTTAGTTTAGTTTAGGTTTTTATTTATTTTATTTTAGTTTATTTTTTATTTTGATTTTATTTTATTTTTAGGTTTAAGTTTTCGTTTTAGTTTAAGTTTTTATTTATTTATTTTTTTTTATTTAGGTTTATTTATTTATTTTAGTTTTAGGTTTTATTTAGTTTAGGTTTAGGTTTTTAGGTTTTTAAGACATAAGGTTTAGGCTTTAGGCTTTAGGATTTAGTCTTAGGGGTTTAGGGTTAGGGTTTAGGGTTTAGTGTTTAGGGTTTAGTGTTTAGGCTTTAGGGTGTAGGGTTTTAAGGGTTTAGGGTTTAGGGTTTAAGGTTTAGGGATTAGGGTTTATAGTTTAAGCCTTAAGGATTAGAGTTTTTAGGGTTTATGGTATTGAGCTTAGGGACAGATTAGGGTTTAGGGTTAGATTAAGGTTTAGGGTTTAGGGTTAAGGGTTAAGGGTTTAGGATCAGTGTTAGGGTTTAGGATTAGTTTAGTGTTTAGGGTTTAGGATTTTGGGTTTAGGATTTTTTAGGGTTTAGGGTTTATGGTTGTAGGTTTCGGGTTTAGGGTTCTTTTTTTAAAATCAAGTAAACCGTAGGTTTATGTTTATTTAGTTTACTTAGTTTATATTTTATTTATTTTAATGTATTTTTCTATTTAGGTTTAATTTTTATTTTTATTTTGATTAGTTTATTTATTTTAGGTTTATTTATTTTAGTTTAGTTTTTACTTTAATTTATTTTATTTTTTAGGTTTAGGTTTTATTTTTTGTTTTTAGTTTTAGGTTTTATTTTTTATTTTATTTTCTTAGCTATAGGTTTTATGTTTTTATTTTAGGTTTATTATTAGGTTTTATATTTTAGTTTAAGTTTAGGTTTATTTTTAGGTTATTTTATTTTATTTAGTTTAGGTTCAGGTTTAGGTTTTATTTTTTTTAGTTTAGTTTATTTTAGTTTAGGTTTAAGTTTATTTTATTTTTATTTTAGGTTTAGGTTTTTTTAGTTTAGAGTTTATGTTTTATTTTTTTTTTTACTTTTAGGTTTATTTTTTATGTTTAAGTTTTTATTTAGTTTTTAATTTATTTTATTTTAGGTTTATTTTATTTAGGTTTTAGGGTTTAGAGTTAGGGTTTAGGGTTTAGGGTTAGGGTTTAAAGTTTTTTAGGGTTTAGGGTTGTAGGTTTAGTTGGTTTAGGGTTTAGGGGTTTTTTTAATTAAGTAAACCAGTAGGTTTTGGTTTATTTAGTTTATTTAGTTTTTTTATTTATTTTGGTTTATTTTATTTATTTTTATCTATGTTGATTTTTTTAGTTTAGTTTATTTATTTTAGGTTTATTTATTTTAGTTTAGGTTTTTTATTTTAGTTTTTTTTTAGGTTTAGGTTTATGTTTATGTTTATTTCCATAGCGGCAAAATCGATCAAGTTCTTTAGTTTCTCTAGTTCCCATCAAAACCACCACGGCCTCTCGTGGTAGGATCCACCATTATATCACGATCTCTCAGTCCACCACCACCATGGCTATAACCTCCATTTCGTCCCACCTCCATAACCACCTGCTCAACCACCACCTTATCCACCCACCTCCATACCCCTCCCCCCACGTGATAACGCCTTGCCTTCACCTCCATGTGATTCTAAGGAGCTTGGTTGATGGTGATGTTCCTGTCATCAAGGTTCTGAGCATTCTTAGGGTTTAGGTTTATTAAGTTTTAGGGTTTATGTTTATTTTTTAATTTATTTAGTTACTTTAGATTTTGGTTTAGGGTTTCGTGTTTAGGGTTTAGGGTTTAGGGTAAGTGTTTAGGGTTTAGAGTTTAAGCTTTAGGGTTTAGGGTTTAGGGTTTATGCATTTAGGGTTTAGGGTTTAGGGTTTAGTGTTTTTTAGGGTTTAGGGTGTAGGGTTTAGGGTTTTTAGGATTTAGGGTTTAGGGTTTAGAGCTTAGGGTTTAAAATATGGGTTTAGGTTTAAAGTTCATGGGTTTAGTTTATTTAGTATAGTTTATTTTTTATTTAGTATAGTTTATTTATTTATTTTATTTTATTTTATTTTATTATTTATTTTATTTATTTATTTTATTTATTTTATTTATTTTTTTTTTATTTATTTTTTTTTTTTTTTTTTTTTTTTTTTTTTTTTTTTTTTTTTTTTTTTTTTTTTTTTTTTTTTTTTTTTTAAGGTTTATCATTTAGGTTTAGGTCATTTTATTTAGTATATTTTAGGTTTTTTTAGGGTTAACATTTAGTTCTTATTTTATTTATGTTTTATTCTTAGGTTTATTTTATTTTAGTTTAGTTTAGGTTTTATTTATTTTATTTTAGTTTATTTTATTTTATTTTATTTTATTTTATGTTTAGGTATAGGTTTTAGTTTAGGTTTTCTTTTTTAATATTTTATTTAGGTTTAGTTTTTATTTATTATTTAGGTTTATTTAGTTTAAGTTTTAGTTTTAGTTTTAGGTTAGGATTAGGTTTAGGTTTAGGGTTTAGGGTTTAGGGTTTAGGGTTTAGTGTCTAGGGTTGTAGGTTTTAGGGTTTAGGGTTTAGGCTTTAGGGTTTTAAAGTTTAGGGTTTGGTTTAGGATTTGTTTAGGCTTTAGGGTTTAGGGTTTTTAGGGTTTAGGGTTCATGGTTTAGGGTTTAGGGTTAACAGGTTTAAGGAGGGTAGGGTTTAAGGTTTAGAGTTTATGGTTTAACTTTAGGTTTAGTTTTTTAGGTTTAGAGTTTTAGAGTTTAAGGTTTAGCATTTTATTATTTAGGGTTAAGTTTAGGGGTTTAGGGTTTAAAGTTTAGGGTTTAGGTTTAAGTTTAGGTTTAGGGTTTAGTAGTTTTAGGGTTTAGGCTCTATGATTTAGTGTTTAGGGTTTAGGGTTTGAGGTTATTTAGTTTGGTTAGTTTATTTTATATTTTAATTTAGGTTTAATTTTTATTTTTATTTAGTTTAGTTTATTTATTTTAGTTTAGGTTTTTCATTTTAGTTTATTTTTTAGGAATAGGTTTAGGTTTATGTTTATCTTTTAGTTTTGTTTTATTTTAATTTTATTTTTTAGGTTTATGTTTTATTTTTTATTTTTAGGTTTAGGTTTAGGTTTTTATTTTATTTTTTTAGGTTTAGGTTTTAGGTTTTTATTTTATGTTTATTTTAGGTTTTAATATTTAGTTTAGGTTTAGGTTTATTTTTTGTTTATTTTATTTTATTTAGTTTAGGGTTTAGGCTTAATTTATTTTAGGTTTAGGTTTAGGTTTTATTTATTTTAGTTTAGGTTTAGGTTTATTTTATTTTGTTTATTTTAAGTTTAGGTGTTTTTTTAGTTTAGGGTTTAGGGTTTAGGTTTTTTTTTTTATTTATTTTTATTTTAGGTTTATTTTTTTGTTTAGGTTTTATTTTGTTTTATTTTAATTTATTTTAGGTTTATTTATTTTATTTTTTTGTTTAAGTTTTATCTTATTGAGGTTTTATTTTTTAGGTTTATTTTATTTATAGTTTAGTTTAAGTTTTATTTATTTTATTTTAGTTTAGTTTTAGGTTTATTTATTTTTATGTTTAATTCTTTTATTTTAGGTTTAGTTTATTTTCAGATTTAGGTTTTTAGGGTTTTGAGGTTTAGGTTTTAGGATTAGGGTTTAGGTTTTAGGTTTTAGGGTTGTAAGTTTTAGGGTTTAGGATTTAGGGTTTAGTGTTTAGGGTTTGGCATTTAGGGTTTAGGGTTTAAGGTTGTAGGTTTTAGGATTTAGGGTTTAGGGTTTAAGGTTTAGGGTTTTAGGCATTTTAGGGTTTAGGGTTTATGGTTTAGGGTTTAGGGTTTAGGGTTTATGGAATTAGGGTTTAGGGTTTAGAGTTTAGGGTTGTAGGTTTAGGGTTTAGGGTATAGGGATTAGAGTTAATTTTAGGGTTAAGATTTTTATTTATGTTTTTATGTTTTTTTATTTATGTAAACTAGTATGTTCATGTTTATTTAGTTTATTTTATTTTTTTATTTAAGTTTATTTTTATTTTTATTTATTTTATTTTTATTTATTTTAGTTTAGGTTTTTTTTAGTTATTTTTTTAGATTTAGGTTTAGGTTTAGGTTTATGTTTAGTTTAGTTTTAGTTTTATTTTATTTTTTAGGCTTATGTTTTATTTTTTATTTTAGGTTTAGGTTTAAGTTTTTATTATATTTTTTTAGGTTTAGGTTTAAGGTTTTTATTTTAGGTTTATTTTTATATTTTATTTTTTAGTTTAGGTTTAGGTTTATTTTTGGTTTATTTTATTTTATTTTTTTTAGGTTTAGGTTTAGTTTTAGTTTTATTTATTTATTTTAGTTTAGTTTAATTTAGTTTATGTTTAGGTTTATTTTATTTTTATTTTAGGTTTAGTTTTTTTTTAGTTTGGGGTTTAGGTTTTATTTTTTATTTATTTTTTGGTTTTATTTTTAGGTTTATTTTTAGGTTTTGGTTTTATTTAGTTTTATTTTATTTTATTTTAGGTTTATTTTATTTTATTTTATTTTAGTTTTATTTTATTTAGTTTTTTTAATTTTAGTTTAGTTTAGGTTTTATTTATTTTATTTTAGTTTATTTTTTATTTTATTTTCTTTTTAGGTTTAGGTTTAGGTTTAGGTTTTAGTTTATGTTTTTATTTTATTTTATTTATTTTTATTTTGGTTTAGGTTTTTTATTTATTTTATTTTTAGGTTTTATTTAATTTAGGTTTAAGTTTTTAGCTTTTTAGGGTTTAGGGTTTAGGGTTAGAGTTTAGGGTTAGTTTAGGGTTTAGGGTTTAGGGTTTAGGGTTTAGGGTTTGGGGTTTTAGTTTAGGGTTTAGGTTTAGGGTTTAGGGTTTAGGGTTTAGGTTTAGGGTTTAGGGTTAGGGTTTAGGGTTTAGGGTTTTATTTAATGTTTAGGGTTTTAGGGTTTAGGGTTTTGGGTTTTGGGTTTAAGGTTTTAGGGTTTAGGGTTTAAGTTTTAGTTTAGGGTTTAGGGTTTTGGTTTATTTTCTTAACAAAAGAATTCAATTCAAATTGCTTCTTTTTTTCAATTTCATCAACAAGTAACATAACAAGTTTTCTAAGACACAAGCTGATAAAGATCAAAAGTGAGCACATAGAGCAAATCATAAACCCTAGATAACTAGAACCATCTCTCCATAAAGATACTGATTCCATAAGTAGAAATCTTCACTTTTTTTCCGGTTCCCATCAATCCCACGGCTTCTCGTGGTGGATCCACCATCATATCCTTGATCTCTCCCTCACCACCACCATGGTTGTAACCTTCATTGCTCCTCCATAACACCCTTGCTCGACCACCACCTCCATATCCAACAACACCTCAGATCCCCACCACCACTGCGATAGCCTCCAACACTTGGCACGATTGGCTGATGTTCACCATCAAGATTTTACCCATTCTTAAGGTTTAGATTTAGGTTTAGGTTTTTTATTTAATTTACTTTGGGTTTTAGGGTTTGGGTTTAGGGTTTAGGGTTTATGGTTGGTTAGGTGTTTAAGGTTTAGGGTTTAATGTTTAGGGTTTAGGTTTAGTTTTAGGGTTTTGGGTTTAGGGTTTAGCATTTTTTTTTAAATTAAGTAAACCGGTAGGTTTAGGTTTATTTAGTTTATTTTTTATTTATTTTATTTTTTTATTTTTATTTAGGTTTTTTTATTTTTATTTAGTTTAGTTTATTTATTTTAGGATTATTTATTTTAATTTTGTTTTTTATTTCACTTTATTTTTTAAGTTTAGGTTTAGGTTTATTTTTAGTTTATTTTATTTTATTTAGTTTAGATTTAGGTTTAGGTTTAGTTTATTTTAGTTTAGGTTTAAGTTTAGGTTTAGGTTTATTTTTTTAGGTTTAAATTTTTTTTTAGTTTAGGGTTTAGGATTTAGTTATTTTTAGGTTTTTTTAAGGTTTAGGTTTTTATTTAGTTTCTATTTTATTTTATTTTAGGTTTATTTTATTTTTATTTTATGTTTAGTTTTTATTATATTTAGGTTTTTTATTCTTAGGTTATTTTATTTTTTTAGTTTAGTTTAGGTTTTTATTTATTTCATTTTAGTTTATTTTATTTTATTTTTAGTTTTACATTTAGGATTTTATTTTATTTAGGTTTAAGTTTTTTTATATTTTTTATTTTTAGGTTTTATTTAGTTTATGTTTTGGTTTTTAGGTTTTTAGGGTGTAAGGTTTAGGGTTTTGGGTTTTAGGGTTTAGGGTTTAGGGTTTAGGGTTTAGGGTTAGGGTTTAGGGTTTAGGGTTTAGAGGTTTAGTGTTTGCTTTTGGGTTTAGGGTTTAGGGTTTATGGTTTAGGGTTTAAGGTTTTTTTAAAAAAATTAAGTAGAGATTTAGTTTATTTAGTTTATTTTTAATTATTTTAGTTTATTTTATTTTTATTTTTTATTTATGTTTATTTTTTATTTTATTTATTTTGTTTATATTTGGTTTATTTATTTAGTTTTTATTTTTTTTATATTTTAGGTTTAGGTTTAGGTTTAGGTTTATTTTTTAGTTGAGTTTATTTTTATTTTTTATTTTTTAGGTTTAGGTTTTATTTCTTATTTTTAGGTTTAGGTTTTTATATTATTTTTTAGGTTTAGGTTTTATATTTTATTTTATTTTTTAGGTTTTATTTCTTAGTTAGGTTTAGGTTTATTTTTAGTTTATTTTATTTTATTTAGTTTAGGTTTAGGTTTTATTTATTTTAGTTTAGGTTTAGGTTTATTTTATTTTTATTTTAGGTTTAGGTTTCTTTTTTGTTTAGGTTTTATGTTTTATTTTTTATTTTTTTAGGATTATTTTTTAGGTTTAGGTTTTTATTTAGTTTTTATTTTATTTTATTTTAGGTTTATTTTAGTTTAATTATTTTATTTTATGTTTAGTTTATATATTTTATTTAGGTTTTATTCTTAAGTTTATTTTATCTTTTTAGTTTAGTTTAGGTTTTTATTTATTTTATTTTAATTTATTTTTATTAGTTTATTTTTTTTATTTTTAGGTTTAGGTTTAGGTCTTCGTTTAGAATTTTATTTTATTATTTTATTTAGGTTTAGGTTTATTTATTTATTTTAGGTTTTATTTAGTTTAGGTTTAGGTTTTTAGGTTTAGGGTTTAGGGTTTAGTTTGTTTTAGTTTTAGGGTTTAGGGTTTAGGGTTTAGGGTTTAGGATTAGGTTTAGGGTTTATTGGTTTAGGTTTAATGTTTAGCTTTAGGGTTTAGGTTTAAGTTTAGGGTTTAAGGTTTAGGGTTAGCTTAGGGCAAGGTTTAGGGTTTAGGCTTTAGGGTTTTAGGTTTTTAGGGTATAGGGTTTAGAGTTTAGGGTTTAGGGTTTAGGGTTTAGGGTTTAGTGTTTAGGGTTAAGGTTAAGGTTTAGTGTTTAGTTTAGGGTTTAGGGTTTAGGGTTTAGGGTTTAGGTTTAGGGTTTTAGGGTTTAGGGTTTAGGGTTTATGGTTTAGGGTTTATTGTTTAGGGTTTAGTGTTTAGGCTTTAGTGTTTAGGGTTTTAGGGTTTAGAGTTTTTTTTAAATTAAGCAAATAGGAAGGTTTATGTTTATTTTATTTTTTATTTATATTTATATTTATTATTTATTTTCCTAAGTTTATTTATTTTAATTTAGGTTTTTTATTTTAATTTATTTTTTAGGTTTAGGTTTATTTTTAGTTGAGTTTCATTTTTTATTTTTTTAGGTTAGGTTTATTTTTTATTTTAAGTTTAGGTTTTATTTTATTTTTTAGGTTTAGGTTTAAGGTTTTTATTTTTGATTTAGGGTTTAGGTTTATTTTTAGGTTTCATTTTTTAGTTTATTTTATTTTATTTAGTTTAGGTTTAGGTTTAGGTTTAGGTTTAGATTTTATTTATTTTAAGTTAGGTTTGGGTTTATTTTATTTTGTTTATTTTATTTTTATTTTAGGTTTCAGCTTTTTTTGTTTATGTTTATGGTTTTATTTTTTCTTTATTTTTAGGTTTATTTTTTAGGTTTAAATTTTTATTTAATTTTTATTTTATTTTCTTTTAGATATATTTTAGGTTTTTTTTATTTTATTTGTTTAATATTTAAATTTTTATTCTTCATTTTATTTTAATTTTTATTTTAGTTTTGGTTTTTATTTATTTTATTTTAGTTTATTTTATTTTATTTTTAGGTTTAAGTTTAGGTTTTAGTTTAGGTTTTTATATTATTTAGGTATAATTTTATTTATTTATTTTATTTTTAGGTTTTATTTAGTTTAAGTTTATGTTTTTAGGTTTTTAAGGTTTAGGGTTTAGGTTTTAGGGTTTAAGGTTTAAGGTTTTAGGGTTTAGAGTTTTAGGTTTAGGGTTTAGGGTTAGGGTTTAGGTTTAGGGTTTATGGTTAGTTTGGGGTTTAGGGTTTAGTGTTTAGGGGTTAAGATTGTAGGTTTAGGGTTTAGGGTTAGGGTTAGTTTTATGGTTTAGGGTTTAGGATTTAGGGTTTAGGGTTTAGGGTTTTTTTGAATTAACTAAACAGTAGGTTTAGGTTTATTTAGTTTATTTTTTAGTTTAGTTTATTTTTTATTTATATTTAGGTTTTTTATTTATTTAGTTTATTTTATTTATTTTAGGTTTATTTATTTTAGTTTAGGTTTTTTATTTTAGTTTATTTTTTAGGTTTAGGTTTAGGTTTATGCTTATTTTTTAGTTTAGTTTTATTTTATTTTATTTTTAAGGTTTAGGTTTTATATTTTATTTTGGTATTTATATTTAGTTTAGGCTTAGGTTTTTAGGTTTTTTGGGTTTAGGGTTTATGGTTTAAGATTTAGTGTTCAGGCTTTGGGGTTTAGGGTTTTTATGGACTTAGCCAAATTCCTTCATTCCAAAGCCCAAATTCAATTTATTTTCTCATGAATCAATCATACCTTCAATCATATTCACAAATATAAATAAAATCTACAATCATCAAGCTAAACCAAAATCAAAGTCAAACCTAACTTAACCCTTTTGACTTGAAATGTTCAAATGAACCAAAACCCATTTAAATTAAACCAATTATTGAATTTATATATCAATCCCAAATCCATATATAAACTCAATTAAATCAAACTCATCCCAAAATCAAGCAAACTAAACCCAATTGGTTGACTTTACCCAAGCGGGCTAATTTGACCCATTTAAGCCAAGTTATAATCTTACCTAAATTGATTTGAACCAAGGCCATCATAACCTCCCATCATGATTATTGAACACCCTAAGTTGATCAATTATCACAAATTAGGTCAAACTAAGTAAACTTGGTCATTTGACCAAGTCAACCCCTTAACCCATATGAATCCAAACTAGCCAAATTGCAACATATGCCAAATCCCTTGAAACCAATGATTCATACCAAATCAAAATCAATATCTGAATCTGACTTGACCTTCAATTGAGTCAAAACAAACCCATTTGGCCCTCTTGACCCAAGTTGACCCAAATTGACCTAAAAGGCCAAATTGATTGCAACCAATGGCTCAAGTTCATTCCAAATTAATTGTTGAACTTGACCAAAGCTATGATTGGACCCAATTGAACCCAATTGACCTACTTAGCCCAAATTGACCTAAAGGTTCAAGTTGGCCTAAATCAAAACCAAATCCAAATTAATGAAAACCAAAGGCTACAATCATTTTCAATTGGTCAACTAAACCCAAACCAACAATCAACCAAGCCAATTTGACCAATTTGGTCAAATGGGTCAACTTAACCCATTTGACCCAAATGAATTCAAATGAGCCAAAATCAAATCTAAGCCAAACAAAACCAAACCAATTGAACTAAAGCATCCTAAATGATCATATGAACCTGACTCAACCTTGGTTTGACCCAATTTGACCAATTGGATAACTTAACTAACCTTTTGACCTAAATGATTCAAATTGTGCCAAACTAACCAAATCAACTCAATTGACTTGAAATTTGACCCACTTTTGGCTCATTTCAAATCTGCCCAAATCAAACCCGATGCCAAATGATCATTCTACCTTTGATCAAGAGGATCACATGAGAGAAATCACCCATGTAATTGGTCATTTCCATTCATTGGCCACTTGGTACTCTGCCAACGGTCCACCTAGGCACCTAGAACACTTCAACCTAAAGGGTGGTTGGGTCATGACCCATGGGAGGTGAAATCACCTCAGCCTTCCCATTGGAGCATTTGAAACCCATAGGACACCAATGATTCCTCCTTGGCAGCCACCTCCACACCTTCAACCAACCAAGCCAAGCCAACTCACCTCCTCCTTGCAACCCGTGACTCCTTGAGATGGTTGGACAGCCACTAAAACCCAAACCTGATCCCGCCGTATGATCAAAATGATGGGGGGTATACAGCCCCTTATCCACTAAAACATAGATAAAAATCATTCCTCAATTCCCTAGCTATCCAAGACGAGCCGCTAGAGACATTCCCTAAGCTCCCAAGCTCGTTCCTCAATCAGATAATGCCATTCTCATTTTTCTCGAAATAGGACACTTCCATTTCTGACCTAACTTTTCCATTTCTCCATCAAACTCAAATTAACTTTGCACACACCTTCCCTAGGCCTCGTTGAGCAAGAATGAATCATCTCCCAAGCTTTCCAAGCACCAGGGGTGGGACTTGATCAAAGTTGAGCTCCAAATCATTGGTTCATAGCCTTCCAAGCGAATGTCGAGGAATTGATCCAATTGATGCTCCAGGCTTCATCTAGATGAAGCTTCTTCAATTGTATGGTCTTGAGCTCAGTATGCTTCAAAAACTGATCCTTAGGCAAAAATGGGTTAGAGATTTTTGAGGAAAACTTGCACCTCATGTGATCTTGATCGTTTGGTCCTATCTAAACCCTAAACCCTAAACCTTAAACCTTAAACCCTAAACCTCAAACCATAGACCCTAAAACCCTCAAGCCAAAATAAAATCCTAAACTAAACCTACCACAAACCTAAAAAAATAAAATAACTTTAAATATAAACTAAAATAAAATAAATAAAACCTAAACTAAATTAACTAAATAATATACCTAATAATTAAGACCAAATAAAATGAAACTAAATGCAAAATAAAAAAAATAAAATAAATAAAAATAACTAAATAAAAAATAAAATAGAAAAATAAAACCTAACAATAAATAAAAAATAACACAAATCTTACAAAAAACCTAAAATAAAATAAATAAACTAAAACCAAAATACAAAATCTAACCTAAAATAAACTAAAACATAAACTCTACTTAATAAAAAAACCTAAGCTAAAATAAAATAAAACCTAAAAAAATAAATTAACCCAATAATAAATAAATAAAAACTAAAAGACATAACTAAATCTAACCTAAAATAAACTAAAATAATGACCAAAAAGTACTACCTACTAACTACCCTACTTAAAAACCCAACCTAAACCCTAATCCATAACCAGACCCCAAAATGAAAAACAAACTTTTAACTAACCATTAATCAACTAATTTAAATCCTACTTAAACTATAACCTAAAACTAAAATAAATAACTAAGTCACATAAAATAAAATAAAGATACTAAACTTAAACCTAAACTCTACCAAACTAAATAAAAAATAAACTCTAAAATAATAAATAAAACCTAAAATTAAATAAAAAATAAATAAAAACTTATTTAAATATAAAATAAAACCTAAAATAAAAAAATACCTAAAATAAAATAAAATAAATAAACTAATAAAATTAAACTAAATAAAAATGTAAATAAATAATACCTACTAATTAAAATAAATAAATAAAAAAACACTAAACTCAAAAAACCTAAATAAAATAATAAACTTAAATCACTAATATACTAAACTAATATAAAACCTAAATGAAAATAAATAAACCTAAACCTAAAAAACTAAATAAAATAAAATAAGTTAAATAAATCAAAAACTAAACTAAAAAATACCTAAAATCAAAACCTAACCTAAACCTAAAAAATAAAATAAAGACCTTAACCTAAACCTCAAAAAAAATCTAAACATAAAAGAAAATAAAAATAAAACTAAACTAAACAAACCTAACGAAACCTAAGAAATAAACTAAAATAAAAACATAAACTAAAATAAAATAAAAAATAAATAAACTAAACTAAATAAAAATAAAACAAATAAAATCAAAATAAATAAAATAAACTAAAAATAAATAAAATAAACAAATAAAATATTTAATTTTTTTTAAAGTAAAATTAAATTAAACCATAAAAAATAAACCATATAAATCTAAAATAAAATCTGGTTAACTAAATAAAACCTACTAATAAAAAACTAAAAATAATAAACTAAACTCTAAAATTAAATAATTAATAATATAATAAATAAATAAAATTATAATCATAATAATAAATATATAAACTAACCTCTAAAATAACTTAATAAAAAATATAACTATTAAACTAATAAATGTTAATAAAATACTTACCCTAATTTTTCTATACTACCCTTACTTCCTATCAAATAAATAAAATAAATAAATTAACCTAAACTAAATAAAATATAAAATAGATAAAATAAAAGCTAAACTAAAACCAAAATCTAAAATAAAATAAAATAAACTAATAAAATAATAAAATAAATATAAAAAATAAAACTAAAATTAAAATAAACCTAAAAATATAAAAACCTAAATAAAATAAAATAAAATAAACCTAAAATAACCTAAAATAAAATAAAATAAAAACTAAATAAAAACCTAAACCTAAAAAATAAACCTAAAATAAATAAAAAAATTATACAAACTATAAAATAAAAAAATAAAAAAATAAAATCAAATAAACTAAATATAATAAATAAAACTAAAATAAAATTAAACTAAAATAAATAAAAAAAATAAACCTAAACCTAATAAACTAAATAAAAATAAACTAAAAGAAATCTAACCTAAACTAAAAATTAAAACCTAAAATAAACCTAAAATAAAACCTAAACAAACCTAAAAAAAAACCTAAAACCTAAACCTAAAATAAAATAAACTTAAACCTAATTAAAATAATAAAATAAAACTTAAACCTAAACCTAAACTAAAAAATAAACATAAACCTAAACCTAAACCAAAAAAATAAACTAAAATAAAAACTTTAAACTAAAATAAAGAAACCTAAAATAAATAAACTAAACTAAATAAAAATAGAAAATAAAAATACAATAAACTAAATAAACCTAATCCTATCAGTTTACTTAATTTAACAAAAACCCTAAACCCTAAACCCATAAACTGAACCCTAAAACTAACCTTAAACCTTAAACCTACAACCCTAAAACCAAAACCTAAACAAAAAATAAGCTAAAATAAAAAATCTAAACTAAAATAAATAAATTTAAAATAAATAAACTAAACTAAACAAAAATAATAAATAAACAAAAATAAAAATAAAAATAAAATAAGTTGAAATAAAAAATAAACTAAATAAAAAGAAGAAATGTTGAATATATTTATTCTTTGAAAAAAATCTAAAACCTAAACTTTAAACTAATACTTGAACCAAACCTAATCCTAAACCCTAAACCCTAAATCCTAAACCTAAAACCCTAAACCCTAAACCCTAAACCTAAATCCCAAACCCTTACCTACCCTGGGCCCTAAACCCTACCCCCTACCTTAAAACCCTATCCCTACTCAACCTAAAATCTTCCCCAACCCACTCTCTAAACTTCCAAACCCTCCTAAAAGATAAAACCTACTTACTAAATAAAACCTAAAATAAAATAAATAAAAATCTAAAAATTATTAAAGCATAACTACAAAATAAAATTAAATTAAACTTAATTTCTTTAGTTAATTTAAAAAAAATCATAACCCTAAAATTAACCATAAACCTTAAACCTAAAAAACCCTAAACCCCCCCTAAACCCAAAACCTACAAACCCTAAACCCTAAGAGATAGACCCCAAAACCCTAAACCACTAAACCTTAAACCCAAAACCCTAAACTTTAAATACCTAAAATCCTAAACCTAAAATAAATTAAATCTAAAAATAAAATCAATAAAAATATTTAAACCTATATAAAATAAATAAAATAAAATAAAATAGAAACCTAAACTAAAACCTTAAGCTAAACCTAAACCTAAACCTAAAAAGTAAAATAAAAATAAAACTCAACTAAAAAATAAACCTAAACCTAGACATAAACCTAAAAATTAAACTAAAATAGAAAACCTAAACTAAAATAAATAAACTTAAAATAAATAAAATAAATAAAATAAAATAATAAATAAACATAAATAAAATAAATATAAAATAAGCTAAAATAAAAAAATAAACTGCATAAACAAAAAAGAAAGATTGAATATGAATTTGTTCTCTTTTAAAAAAAATCAAAAACCTAATCCTTAAACTAATACCAACCCTAAACCTAAACCTAAACCCCAAACCCTAAATCCTAAACCCTAAAAACCCTAAACCCTAAACCTTAAAATCCTAAACCTTGAACCCTAAACCCTAAAACCTAAACCCTAAACCTTAAACCTTAAACACTAAACCTAAAAAACCTAAAAAAAAAAATCCTAAACCCCAAACCTAAAACCCTAAACAATAAAAAGAAATAAAAACCTAAACCTAAATTAAATAAAACATAAAAATAAAATAAATAAAAAAATCTAAACCCAAATAAAATAAAATAAAAACATAAATTAAAATCTAAACCTAAACCTAAAAAGAAAAAATACAAAATAAAAATTAAACTAAATTAAAATTAATAAAAACTTAAAATAAACTAAAAATAAGAAACCTAAATAAAATAAAAAAACTAAACTTAAAATAAAAATAGAATAAACCTAATATAAAGTAAAAAACTAAATAAAAACCTAAACCTAAACAATAAACCTAAAAGTAAATAAAAAATAAAACCTAAACCCTAAACTTAAAAAAAAAACCTAAAATAAAAATGAAATAAACTTAAACCTAAATTAAAAGAAACTAAACTAAAATAAATAAAACCAAAACCTAAACCTAAAATAAGCTAAACCTAAACCTAAACCCAAACTAAATAAAATGAAATAATCAAAAAACAAACCTAAACCTAAACTTAAAATAAAGCCTAAAATAAAAATCTAAAACCTAAACCTGAAAAAATAAAATAAAAACATAAACCTAAACATACAAATAAAAAATAAAACCTTAGCCTTAAAATAAAAAATAAAACTAAACTAAAAAAATATACCTAAATTAAAACATAAAGCTAAAAAAAACTAAAATAAAATACCTCAGCTAAAATAAATAAACCTAAAATAAACATAATAAACTAACTAAAAATAAAAATAATCCTAAACAAAAATAAAAAATAAAATTAACTAAAATAAATAAAAGAAAAACTAAATAAACCTAAACCCAATAGTTTATTTAATTTAAAAAAATAATAACCCTAAACCCTAAACCCCAAAATTAACCATAAACCCTAAAACCCTAAACCCTAAACCCTAAACCCATGACCTTAAAACCTACAACCCTAAACCCTAGACCCCAAACCTAAACCCTAAACCCTAAACTTTAAATACCTAAAAACCTAATCCTAAAATAAATTAAATCTAAAAATAAATTCAATAAAAAAACTTAAACCAAAATAAAGTAAAATAAAATAAAAACCTAAACTAAAACCTAAAGGTAAACATAATCCTAAACCTAAACCTAAAAATAAAATAAAATAAAAATAAAAACTGAATTAAATAAAATAAATAAAAACCTAAACTATACTAAATAAATATAATAAACCTAAATAAAAAAATCTAAACTCAAAATAAATGTAAAATAAACCTAAAATAAAATAAAAGGTGAAAAATCTAAACCTAAAAATTTAACCAAAAAATAAAAAAATAAAACCTAAACCCAAAACTAAAAAAATATACCTAAAATAAAATAAACTAAAATAAATAAAACATAAACCAAATAAACCTAAAATCGACCAGTTTGCTTAATTTAAAAATAAATAAAAAAATTAAAAAACACTAACCACCCTAAAACTAACCCTAAACACTAAATTCTAAACCCTAAACCTACTATCGTAATCCCTAAACCCTAAACCCTTAGCCTTTAACCTTAAAACCTACAACCCTAAACCCTAAACCCTAGACCCCAAACCTTAAACCCTAAACCCTAAACCCTAACCTTAAAGTTTAAAAACCTAAAAATCAAAACCTAAACTAAATTAAACATAAAAATAAAATCAATAAAAAAACAAATACCTAAATAAAATAAAACAAAATAAAAATAAAAAATAAAAACCTAAATAAAAACCTAAACCTAAACCTAAAAATAAAATAAAATAATAAATAAAAACTAAAATAAAATAAAATAAATAAAAAATAAACTAAACTAAAAAATAATATAATCCTAAAAATAATAAGCCTAAATATAATAAAAAACTAAACGTAAAATAAATATAAAATAAATCTAAAATAAAATAAAATAAAAACCTATACCTACAAAATAAACCAAAAATAAATAAAAAATAAAACCTAAATCCTAAAATAAAAAAAAACTTAAACCTAAAATAAAATAAACTAAAATAAATAAACCCATGACTCCTTCATGGTTGGACAGCCACTAAAACCCAAACTCATGATCAATCCGATGAAGGGGTATACACCCCATCGTTTCCACTCAAACATAAATAAAAATCATTCCTCAAAGCCCTAGCTATCAAGACGAGCTGCTAGAGACATTCCCTAAGCTCCCAATCTCGTTCCTCAATCAGACAATACCATTCTCATTTATCCCAAAATAGGACACTTCCATTTCTGAAAAAACTTCCCCATTTCTCCATCAAACTCAAATTAACTTTGCACACACCTTCCCTAGACCTCATTGAGCAAGAATGAATCATCTCCCAAGCTTTTCGAGCACTAGGGGTGGGACTTCGATCAAAGCTGAGCTCCAAATCATTAGTTCATGGCCTTCGCGAACATCGAGCAATTGATCCAATTGTTGCTCATCAAAGCTTCATCACCACTAGATGAAGCTTCTTCAATTGTTCGAGCAACCGGTCTTGAGCTTTGGCAAAGTATGCTTCCAAAACTGATCCTTAGGCAAAAATGGGTTAGTGCTTTTTGAAGAAAACTTGCACCTCATGTGATCTTGATCATTTGATCCAATCTGATCAATGTTGTAAAGGTGTGGGATCCTTTTGGAGTTGATCTAAGCACGGGTAAGCTCAATTTAAGTGTGCAATAGTGGATGCACTCCATTACGCACTTTCACTGTGTTGTTAGATCACGCACCATTCACATGATTGGAATGGGATCATGATTAGAACCGCTAGATCGATCTGATTTAATCCTATTAAGTTGTGGGATTAAATGTTAGCCATCCGATCTTAGATCGATTGGCTGACGAGAAAGCGCTAACATCATCGCCATGTAGGCACTGAGTTGGATAAGTTTTAAGTAGCCAATCAAAAAATCAAAAGAACGTGTTAGCCACATGGTGCCAAAGAGTAGGCTTTAATTAGGCTCAATTAATATTTTTAATGATTGAAACTTCTAAAAATCATAAGAAATCATAGAGAAATAAAAAATAGCTCATTTTAAGTTATTTTAGAGGAGAATTAATTAAAATGATCTTTAAATTTTGAACAATAATTAAGTTTTAATTATAAAATTAATTAGCTTAATTACATTTTAATTACTTGAGAAATTAAAATTTTGTGAGTTAATTTAATGGGATGACCTCGCCTCCTATGATTTTCTTGGGATTTATTGCTCACTTAATTAGGAAAATTAACTAATCAAACCTTAACTATTCTTTTAAATTAATTAATGACTAATTAATCCCATGAATAGTAACAAATTGGTTAATTAAGTCTATTAATCACTGTTCAACAGTAAGTGTACTAAGGAAAAGGATTAGGACCCCATTCCATAAGTTCATTTTACCCTTTTTAAAATGAAATTAATTAAGATTTAACAATTTAATTAAATCACTTAATCAAATTAAAATCATAATCACATCAAACCTTAATTAATTAAATCATGGGGTAGATCTTTATGAGTTTAATAACCTAAAGGAGTTTAATGAAATTATGGTTAGTCCACATGTGTGGGAAACCATAAGAGTAATTAATTAAGTCCCTTAGTCTAATTAATTAATCATGAGCCAATTGCATTAGGCCCCTTTTATTTCTAGGATCATTGCAAGTTTATTTTCCATGCATATCATGTTGGCTTATAATTATTTAGTTAATTACTTTAAGGTGACATAAGTAAGGGTAATTAATTTATCTAATTAAAGGTTCAACTTAATTAACCAATAAAATCAACTTAATTACATTTCCTTAAATTAAATCAAATCACTAATGTGGGAATGGGTTTAAAACAACAAGTGATGATTTATCTTCTCCTCTTTAAATCAAATCAAATCCAAAACTTAATTAATAAAGAAGCTTTGTTTGCTTTAAATAATCTTATATAATTTGATTATCCTTAAGAACTAGTTTGGTTGAGTGAATCACATGCTTATATTTGATTGCCCTCTTTCCAATCATGTTAAATTTGGTATGTCATTTGAATTCATGCATCCATCTTTTCAAAATCAAGTAAAATAAAATGGATTTTGTTTATGTAAGCTTGCATGTGTTGATTTAATTTAATATATATGAGGCAATTATCACTATTAAATCCAATGTATTTCTCAAAATCTTATAAATGAATAATAATATCCGTTATGATGCTAGTTATAAATACATAAAAATTGCATGTGCTTATAGCTTAAGTGTATGAATGTTGAGTTTTCTTTCATCCATTCATGTGTTGATTTACTTACGATTGGATGGTAATGGGTATATAATCTGGACATCTCAAGAACATGAGGCTTTAGCTAGCCTCAAGTAGAAATGTTGAATGTGATTTTGTTCTCTCTTAAAAAAATTATAAAAAAAAAACCAAAAACCATCAGCCCTAAACTAAAACCTGAACCCTAAACCTAAAACCTTAACCCTAAACCTTAAACTCTCAACCCTAAACCCTAAAAACCCAAACCAATAAACCCTAAACCCTAAACCATAAACCATAAACCCAAAACCCTAAACCCAAAACCCCAAACCCTAAACACAAACCCTAAACCCTAAACCCTAAACTGTAAACCCTAAAAACCTAAAAACCTAAACCTAAACTAAATAAAACATAAAAATAAAATAATTAAAAAAAATCTAAACATAAATAAAATAATAAATATAATTAAATAAAAAATTAAACCAAAACCTAATCCTTAACCTAAACCCTAAACCTAAAAATGAAATAAAATAAAAAATGAAAACTCAAATAAAATAAAATAAATAAAAACCTAAACTAAACTAAAAATTAAAATAAACTTAAAAATAAAAACCCTAAATAAAATAAAAACTAATGTAAAATAAAAATAAAGTAAACCTAAAATAAAATAAAATAAAAATTAAATAAAAACCCAAACAAAAAATGAACCTAAAAATAAATAGAAAATAAAACTTAAACCCTAAACTAAAAAAAACCTAAACCTAAAATAAACAAAATAAATTAAACATAAACCAAAACTAAAATAAACTAAACAAAAATAAATAAAACCTAAACCTAAACCTAAAATAAGCTAAACCTAAACACTAAACTAAATAAAATAAAATAAACTAAAAATAAATCTAAACCTAAACTAAAAATAAAACCTAAAACTTAAAGAAAATAAAATAAAAACCTAAACACTAAAAAATAAAAAAAATAAAACCTAAACCTAAAAGAAAATAAAAAATAAAACTAAACTAAAAGATAAACATAAAGCAAAACCTAAACCTAAAAACAAACTAAAATAAAAACCTAAACAAAAATAAATAAACCTAATAAAATAAAACTAAAAAAAATAAAATAAAATTAACCTAAATAAAATAAAAAAATAAATAAAATAAATAAATAAAAAAATAAACTAAATAAACCTAAACCTACTGGTTTGCTTAAATAAAAAAACCCTAAACTAACCCTCCAAACCCTAAACCTAAATCCTAAAACTTAAACCCTAAACAAACCCTAAAACACAAACCCTAAACTAATCCAAAACCCTAAACTAAAACCTAAACCTAAACCTAAAAATAAAATAAAAAAACTAATAAATATAAACTAAAATAAAATAACTAAAAACCTAAAGTAAATTAACTAAAGAAATTAAACCTAGGAATAGAAGACCAAAATAAAGTGAAACTAAATGTAAAATAAAAATAAAATAAACCAAAAATAAAACTAAATAAAAACCTAAACCTAAAAAAATAAATCGTAAAATAAAACCTAACAAAATAGAAAATAAAACGGATCCTAAACTAAAAAACCTACACCTAAAAAAAAACCAAACCTAAACTAAAATAAATAAAATCTAAAACTAAACCTAAAATAAAATAAAAACCTAAAGTAAAATAAAAGCCTAAACCTAATCCAAATAAAATAAAACTAAACCTAAATAATAAAATAACAATAAAACTAAACTAAAATAAACATAAACCTAAAAAAAATAAACTAAACTAAAAACCTAACTAGGCCCTAAAGCCTAAACTAAACTAAATCCTAGGCAAACTTAAACCTAAACCCTAAACCCTACAATCCTACCTTAAACTCTAAACCACAAACCTGACCCAAAAACTTACTAAACCTGAGCCCTAAACTTAAATATAAACCCCAAAGCTAAAATCCACTTTAACTAAATAAACCTAAAACTAAACAAATAAAACTAAAATAAAATAAAATAAAATAACATAACTAAAAAAACCTAAACCTAAACCTAAACCAAACCTAAATAAAATAAAAAAATAAAACTAAAGTAAAATAAAATAAATAAAACGTAAATAAAAAAAAAATAAAACTAAATAAAACTTAAAGCTAAAATAAACTAAAAATAAAAACCTAAATAAAATAAACTAAACTAAATAAAAAAAATAAAAAATAAAATAAAAATAAAAACTAAATAAAATGTAAACCTAAATAATAGCAAAAATAAAACTTAAAAATAAATAAAATAAAACCTAAACACTAAACTCAAAAAAATCTAAACTAAAATAAAAATAAAATAAACCTAAACCAGCACTAAAATAAACAAAACTAATATAAATAAAACCTAAATAAAAAATAAACTAAACCTAAACCTAAACCTAAACTAATAAAATAAAATAAGTTAAATATAAATAAAAAACTAAACTAAGAAATAAACCTAAAAAAAAAATGTAAAACCTAAACCTAAAAAAATAAAATCAAAAGACCTTAACCTAAACCTCAAAAAAACAAAAAAAAATCTAAACATAAAAAGTAAAATAAAAATAAAACTAAACTAATAAATTAACCTAAACCAAAACCTAAACCAAGAAAATAAACTAAAATAAAAAACATAAACTAAAATAAATCAACCTAAAATAAATAAACTAAATTAAATAAAAATAAAAACAAACCTAAATCAAAATAGAAAATAAAATAAACTAAAATAATAAATAAAACTACTAGTTTAATTTATTTTTTAAAGTAAAATTGAAAATTTAAAATTTGTAACTAAACCTAAACAAACTAACTAAACCATACCAAACCATAAACCCTAAACTCTAAACCAAACTGAGCCACTAAAACTGACCTTAAAATACTAAACCACTAAACCCCAGCTTAAAAAAAGCCACCAAACCTGACCATTAACCCTAAATAAACCACAGTCTGAGCTAAACCTAAACCAAAACCTGACCTGACCCAGAACCACTGACCTAAACTGGGTACCTGTGCCTGGGCCACTGGCTCCACAAACCTACTAACTGGGCCAGCCAACCTGAGCCCACCTAAACTCCAGGCAGATACTTACTGACCCCACCCTGACCCTGACCAACCTAAACCCAAGGCTGACCAGCTACTTACCTGACCTGATCCAGGCCACCAAAATACTACCCAACTCCACTTTGTGAGCCACAGACCTAAACTTACTAATCAGACCTAAAATAAATAAATAAATAAACTAAACTTAAATAATAATAGATAAATAAAACCTAAACTAAACCACTGATCCTAAAATAAATAAACTAATAAAAATAAACTATAAAACTAACTAATTAAATAAACTAATATAAAATAAAATAAATAAAACCTAAAATAAACCTAAAAATAAATAATAAAATAAATAAAAAAAATAAACCTAAAATAAATAAAAAAATAAATAAAACTTAAACTAAATCAAAATAATAAAAAAAATAAAATCTAAAAATAAAATCAAATAAACTAAATATAATAAACATAAACCTAAACTAAAATAAACTAAACTAAAATAAATAAAAAGATAAACCAAAATAAAATATACTAAACCTAAACCTAAACTAAATAAAATAAAATAATTTAAAATAAATCTAAATAAACTAAAAAAAAATTAAAACCTAAAATAAAATCTAAAACATAAACCTAAAAAAAAACCTAAACCTATAAAATAAAAAATAAAACTTAAACCTAAAAATAAAAAATAATAAAATAAAAATAAACTAAAAAAAAATAAATATAAACCTAAACCAAAAAAATAAACTAAAATAAAAAACCTAAACTAAAATAAATAAACTAAAATAAATAAACTAAACTAAATAAAATAAAAAAAATAAAATAAAATAAAATAAATAAAATATAAAATAAACCTAATCCTATTAGTTTACTTGATTTAAAAAAAAAACCTAAACATTTAACCCTAAACCTAAACCATAAACCCAAAAACCCTTAACTAAACCTTAACCCTACAACTAAAACCAAAATAAAATAAAAATAAAACTCATAAAAAATAAACCTAAATCAAAACCTAAACATAAAATAAATAAAATAAAATAAACTAAAATAAATAAACTTAAATAAATAAAATAACTAAAATAATAAAATAAACATAAATAAATAAAAAATAAAATTGAAATAAAAATAAACTAAATAAATAAAGAAGAAATGTTGAATATGAATTTGTTCTCTTTGAAAAATAAACCTAAAACCCTAAACTTTAACTAATTGAACCCTAAACCTACTAAACTCTACCCTAAACCTAAAACCCTAAACCCTAAACCTACCCTAAACCACAAAATCATCTTAACCCTACCTTCCCAAACCTACCCTACCTTAAATCCTAACACTAACCCTAAACCCTAAAAAAACCTAACTACCCAACCTAAACCTAAAAAAAATCTTAAACCCAATAAACCAACCCTAAAACCTAAAAACAAAAGAAATAAAAAACCTAAACTTAAAACTAAATAAAACCTAAAATTAAAATAAATAAAAAATCTAAACTAAAATAAAATAAAATTAAAACATAAACTAAACCTAAAAAAAGAAAAAAATTAAAAAATAAATTAAAAATTAATTAATTACCTAAAATAATAAAAAAAAAAAATGAATAAAATAAAACTTAACCTAAAATGAAAATAAAAGATATAAAATAAAGTAAAATAAAAACTAAATAAAACTTAAACCTAAAAAAAAAGTAAAATAAAACCTAAAAGTGTAAAAATAAACCTAAACCCTAAACTTAAGAAAACCTAAACCTAAAATAAAATGAAATAAACCTAAAACCTAAAATAAATTAAACTAAAATAAATAAAAAAAAAACTAAACGTAAAATAAGCTACCAAACCTAAACCTACTAATAAATAATAATAAAACAAACCAAACCTAAACTAAAAAAAAAAACCTAAAATAAACATAAAATAAAATTTAAAACCTAAACCTAAAAAAATAAAATAAAATATAAACCTTAACCTACAAATAAAAAAAATAAACCTTAAAAATAAAATAAAACTTAACTAAAAAATAAACATTAAGAAAACTAAAATAAAACCTAAAATAAATAAACCTAAATTAAATAGAATAAATTAACTAAAAATAAAAATAATAATTAAAATTAACTAAAATAAATAAAAAAAATTAACCAAATAATCCTAAACCCAACAGTTTATTTAATTTAAAAGAAAATTGTAACCTTAAAATTAACCATAAACCTTAAACCCTAAAACCCTAACCCTAAACACCCAAAACCATATCCAAATCCTATAAAAAACCTAAGCCCTGACCCCAAACCCTAAACCTAAACCATAAACCCTAAATCCTAAACTTTAAAACCTAAAACCCTAAACCTAAAATAAATTAAATCTAAAAAATAAATCAATAAAAATATTTAAAATAAAATAAATAAAATAAAATAAAAATAAACTATAAAACTTAAAGCTAAAAACCTAAACCTAAACCTAAAAGTAAAATAAAAATTCATCTAAAAAATAAACCAAAACTGACTAAAAATAAAATAAACTAAACTAAACTAAAGAAATAAACTTAAAATAAATAAACTAAACAAAATAAATAATAAATAAACATAAATAAAATAAATATAAATTGAAATAAGAAAATAAACTAAATAAAAAAAAAGAAAGGTTGAATATGAATTTGTACTCTTTTAAAAAAAATTTAAAAACCCTAAACCTAAACCTAAACCCCAAACCCTAAATCCACCACAAAACCCTAAACCTGGACAAACCTTAAAACCCTAAACCACAACTAAACCCTAAAACCTAAAATGAAACCTTATACCTAAAACACTAAACCCTAATCCCACAAACTAAACCCTAAACCTAAAAAATCCTAAACCCCAAACTCAAAACCCTAAACCAAAAAAGAAATAAAAAATAAACCTAAATTAAATAAAATAAAATAAAAAAAAAAAAATCTAAAAGATAAAATAAAAGAAAAGAAAACCTTAATTAAAACCTAAACTTAAACCTAAAAAGAAAAAATTACAAAATAAAAATTAAACTAAATTAAAATTAATAAAACCTAAAATAATCTAAAAAATAAGAAACCTAAATAAAATAAAACTAAACCTAAAATAAAAAGAAAATAAACCTAAAATAAAGTAAATAAAACTAAATAAAAACCTAAAATAAACAAACTAAAATAAAAACCTAAAGAATAAAAAATAAAACCTAAACTAAACTTAAAAAAAAAGCCAAAACCTAAAATAAAAAATGAAATAAACCTAAACCTAAACTAAAACAAACTAAACTAAAATAAATAAAAAAACAAAAACTAAAATAAACTAAACCTAAACCTAAACCCAAACTAAATAAATGAAATAAACTAAAACAAACCTAAACTAAAATAAAAAAATAAAATAAAAATCTAAAACCTAAACCTAAAAAAATAAAATAAAACATAAACCTAAACACAAATAAAAATAAAAAGACATAAAATAAAATAATAAAAACTAAAAAAATATACCTAAATTAAAACATAAGCTAAAACTAAAATAAAATACTCTAAAATAAATAAACCTAAAATAAATATAATAAACTAACTAAAAAATAAATAAATAAATAAATAAAATTAACTAAAATAAATATAAATAAATAAACCTAAAATGGTTTACTTAATTTAAAAAACGTAACCCTAAAACTAAAATTAACCATAAAGATAAACCCTAAAACCACAAAACTAAACCCACAGACCTGACCTAAACCTACTAAACTTTAAAACCTAAAACTAAACCTAAAATAAATTAATATAAAAATAAATTCAATAAAATTTAAACCAAAATAAAATATAAAAATCTAAACTAAAGAAGCTAAGAAAAACTAAACTAAACCTAAAAAAATAATAAAATAAAAATATAAACTATAATAAATAAATAAATAAAACCTAAATATAAACAAATAAAAATAATCACTAAAATAAATGTAAAATAAACCTAAAATAAAATAAAGGTGAAAAAAATCTAAACCTAAAATAAATCTAAAATAAATAAAATAAAACCTAAACCCAAACAAAAAAAAAACTAAAAATAAAAATAAACTAAATAAATAAACATAAACCAAATAAACCCTGGTTTAATTTAAAATAAATAAATAAAATTTAAAGCACTAAATCCTAAACCAAAACCTAAAACCTAAACTCTAAACCTACTCTTATCGTAATCCCTAAACCCAACCACTTAAACTTAACCACCTACAACCCCAGACCCACTGGACCACTAAACTAAAATTAAACCTAAAGTTCAAAACCTAAAATCAAACCTAAAAAATTAAACATAAAATAAAATCAATAAAAACAAAACCTAAATAAAATAAAACAAAAAAAATAAAATTAAAACCTAAACTTAAACTAATATAATAATAATACTAAAACAAAATAAAATAAAATAAAAACATAAACTAAACTAAAAATAATTTAATCCTAAAATAATAAAACTAAAATAAATAAAATAAACTTAAAATAAATATAAAATAAATCTAAAATAAAATAAAATAAAACCTATACCAAAAATAAACCTAAAATAAATAAAAATAAAACCTAAACTAAAAAAAAAAAAAAAAAAAAAAAATAAAATAAAATTAAACTAAATAAACCCAGGTTTACTTAATTTAAAAATAAATAATAATAATAAATATTTAAAAATCTCTTCTAAAACTCACAACTCTAAACTCTAAACCTACCTTACCAAAATAAACTTTAAACCCTAAACTAAAACATATAAAAATCCTAAATAAACCCAAACCATAACCCCAAAGTCTAAACCCTAAAATCTACAACCCTAAACCTTAAATAAAAAAACCATAAATATACTAAACCTAAAATAAACCTAAATAAAAATAAATAAACAAATAAATATAAAATAAAATAAAAAAATAAAATGTAAACTTAAACCTAAACCAAAAATAAGATAAAATATAAAATATAACTAAAATAAATAAATAAAATTTAAACTAAATAAAATAAAATAAACCTAAAAAATAAAAACCTAAATAAAATAAAAACTAACTGTAAACTAAAATAAAATAAAAATTAACTATAGCATTAAAATAAAATATAATAAAAGTAAATAAAACCTAAACCCTAAACTAAACTAAACAAATGCCATAACCTAAAATAAAACAAAATAAAATAACTAAATAAACTAAACCTAAACCCTAAACTAAATAAAATAAACTAAAAATAAACCAAACCTAAACTAAAATAAAACCTTAAAATAAACCTAAAAATACCTTAAAAAATAAAATAAAACCTCTAAAAAATAAAAATAAGATTAAACCTAAAATAAAATTAAAATAAAACAAAATTTAAAACACAAACCTAACCTAAATCTAAAATATAAACTAAAATAAAAAACTTAAACTAAAATAAAAAATAAATAAAATAAAATAAAACTATGTAAAATAAAAAAATAAACTAAAATAAAATAAAAAAAAAAAATAAACTAAATAACATAAACCTGTCGGTTTGTAATTTAAAATTCTAAAAAAACCCTAAAGAAATTTAAAACCTAACTAAAACCTTAAACTAACCTAACCACTAAATTATAAATCTAAAATACAACCTAAACCCTAAACCACACCCTAAAACACTGACCCTAAACCTAAACCCTAAAGCCCTAAACCTTGGCCCAGTCACTGAAATCATATAAAATAAAATAAATAAATAAACTAACCTAAAACCCTAATACCCAAAAACCTGACCCTAGGCCACCACTACCACAAACCTAAAATAAACCTCACCTAACTAACCTAGCCACTAACCCTAAACCCTAAACTCTAAAATACCTAAATAAAATAAACTATAAATAAGCATAAACCTACTAAATAAAAAATAAGTAACATAAAACCTAAAATACATAAACCTAAAAAATAAACTAAATAATAAATTAAAAATAAACTTAAATTAAAATAATAAATAAATAAACTAAATATAAAAAATAAACTAAATACCTTAAACTTAATTTGAAAATCTTAAAACTCTAAATAAACCTAAAAAACCCTAAACCATAAAACTCAACATATACCAAAAAACCTTAAATCTAAATAAAAAATAAAAAACAAAACCTAAAACCAAACTCTACAAAACTAACTAATAAACCAAAAAACCTAAACCTACTAAACCCAACTAAACCCCAAACCCAAACTGACCTAAACCACAAAATAAAATAAAACTATAAATAAAACCTAAAATAAAAATTAAAACAAACCTAAATAATAAAATAAAATAAAATAAAACCTAAACTCTAAACATAAAAAAAATAAAAAAAAAAAAATAAAAAAATAAAAATAAATAAACCCAACTAATTAAAAAAAAATAAAACCTAAAATTAAAAACATAAAATAAAAAATAAAATAAATTATAAAAATAAAATAAAACTAAATAAACCTAAAATAAACCTAAAATTAAATAAAAATAAAAACCTAAATAAAAAACCTAAACTATACAAAATAAATTAAACCTAAACCTAAACTAAATTAAATTAAACTAAATAAATAAAACCTAAATACATAAAATAAACTAAACCCCAAAACCTAAACTAAAATAAATTAAATTAAAAAACCTAAACTAATATAAAACCTAAATAAACCTAAAATAAAACCTAAACCTAAACCTAAAAATAAAATTAAAACCTAAACCAAACTATAAAATAAAACCTAAACATAAAAAACAAATAAATATAAAATTGAACTAAAAAATAAACCTAAACCTAAACATAAAACCACTAAAATAAATAAAATAAAAAAAAACCTAAAACTAAAATAAATAAACTTAAAATAAATAAAATAAATAAATAAATAATTAAATAAAACTAAAAACCTAAACCCTAAACCTAAACCCACTAAACCTAAACCCAAATAAAATAAACCTAAAATCCTAAAACCTAAACTAAAACCTAAACCTAACCCATGGTCGATATGATCTGGGAGAAACTGAAGGAAGGTCGATCCGATCTGCTATTTCTTGAACTTTATCCATAAAGTCGAGATAGTTCTAGTTATCTAAGGTATATATTTGTGATATGCATGCTCATTTTTTATCTATGTCATCACTTGTGTCATAGAAAACTCAGTGTGTTACTTGGTTGAAGAAATCAAAAATAAGAAATGTTGAATCTGGGTTTGTTCTCTCTTAAAAAAAATAAAACCCTAAACTAAACTAAAATGTAAATCCACAAAACCCTAAACCCTAAATCTTAACCCTAAACCTTAAACCTAAACCCTAAACCCACATGTTAAACCCTAAACCCAAACCTAAACCTAAATTAACTAAATAAATTAATAAATAAACTTATACAAACCTAAAATAAGACTAAATCTAAGAATGGTGAACCTCGATGGCAGGAACATCACCATTAACCAGGCTCATTTTTTATCTATGTTGCCGCTTGTGTCTTAGAGAATTTGGTGTGTTACTTTGTTGATAAAATCAAAAAGAAGAAATGTTGAATCAAAAATTATTCTCTATTAAAAATAAACCAAAACCCTAAATAACCCAAAACTAGCGTAAACTTTATAATAAAAAGTAATAGAAAATAAATAAATAAAAAAATCCAATCCTAAACCCTAGATATTAAAACTAACCTAAAACCATAAACCTAAACCTAAGAAACCCTACTAAACCAAACTAAATAAACCTCAACACAACCACACTAAATCCTACAGTAAACCCTAAAACTATTCTAAATCATAAACCCTAAATCACACCTAAACCCTAAATCTTAAATGGATAAATTAAAACCACCACTAAACCTCTACTGAAACCTAATAAACCACTTTAGCCAAACTGCTAAACTTGGGCTACCTGACTGGGCCTGACCTTTAGGCTAAAGGCTGGGCCAAACTAGGCCACATCACCTAATGAGCTCTAAACCCTCTATAAATAAAATAAACCTTGCATAAAATTAAATAAAATAAAATAAATAAAAATAAATAAAACCTAAATATAAATAATAAATTAAAAATAAAAATTTATAAATAAGACTAAATAAATAAAATAATAAACTAAATAAAATAAATAAAAAACTAAAAAAAACCTAAAACCTAAAATATTAAAAATAAACCTAAAATTAAAATAAAACTAAATAAATAGCTAAAACCAAACTAAATATAATAATAAATTAAAATAAACCTAACCTAACTAAAATAAATAAAATTAAACATAAAAAAACCTAAACTAAAAAAATAAAATAAAATATAAACCTAAACTAAATATAAAATAAACTAATAAAAATATAAATAAAATAAACTAAACTAAAATAAAATAAACTAAATAAAAATAAATAAACCTTTAAAATAACAAACTAAAATAAATAAAATAGACTAAATATGTTAAATAAACCTAAACCTTAAAATTAAAATCCTAAACCTAAACCTAAAACTGGCTAAATCTGAAATCCAAACCACCTAACCCCTCCAAATCCAGCCCACTGGGAAAACCTAAAAAACCTAGCCAAACTAAATACTAAATAAGACTAAATACTAAAACTGGCCTTGCCTATTATACCACTTAAACCTAAACAGGCCTTGAACCACTAAACCCTGCCACCCTCCCGCCACCTAACCCTGTTAAACTGACCATAAAAGCAACCCCTCCTTCCACTCTGCCATAACCTTCTTAAACCTGGCCACCTATCCCCCTTCCTCTTCCACTCCCTAAACCTCTAAACTCTAAAAAATATAAAATAACTGAGCTTTTAAAATATAAAAAAAAGAAAATGATAATAAATAAATAAAGACTAAACTTAAAAATAAATAAAATAATAATAAAATAAACTATAATAAAAATAAAATAAATAAAACCTAAATAAATAAAAATAAAATAAATAAATAAAATAAATAAATAAAATAAATAAAAAAAATATAAAAGAAAACTAAAATAAAATAAATAAACTAAACCTAAATAAAAAAATAAACCTAAATAAATAAAATAAAAATAAAATAAAAAAAATGATAATAAATAAACCTAAATAAAAGACTAAACCTAATAAAATACTGTATAAATAACTAAATAAAATACTAAGGCTATAACTAAAAAAAAATACTAAACTAAATACTAAAATAAAATACTTAAAATAAACCTAAATAAAAAAATAAACCTAAACCTAAACCAAAGTAACTAAATAAGTTTAAAAATAAACCTAAACCATAAAACCTAATAAAACTAAATAAAATAAAATGTAAACTAATAAAAAATCAAAATCAATAGATCTGGTGGAGGTGGATAAAAGTGGTGGTGGGGATCTACTAGTGGATATGTAGGTGGTGAGTAGTGGTGGTTATGTAGGGGAGGAGCAATAGGTTACTGTTGTGGTGGTTCTCACAAACTAGAGAATAAGATGGTCGATTTTGTTATGGAACTATGTTTGGTTTTGCTATGTGCTCATTTTTATCTATAAATCAAATCTTAGAAAACTTGAGTGTTACTTGGTTGATGAAATAAAAAAGAAGAAATGTTGAGTCTAAATTTCTTCTTTGTAAAATAAAAAAAACTAAAACCTAAACTACTAAACCCCTAAAAAAAACCTAAACCCTCAACCTAAAAACAAACCCTAAACCAAAACTAAATCTTAAACCTAAACCTAAAAACCCTAACCCTAAAACTACCACAAAACCTAAACCAAACCTAAAACTAAACTACTACCACCTAAACCAAACCCTAGTATAATCACATAAAAAAATGCTAAACCTAAAATAAAAATAAAATAAAATAATAAATAAACTAAATTAAAATAAAAAATTAAAATAAAATAAAAATTAACCTAAACTAAAAAAAACTAAACTAAAAGAAATAAAATAAAAAATAAAAACTAAACTAAAAATAAACCTAAAACTAAAATAGAATAAAATAAAATAAACCTAAAAAAAAATAAAATAAAAATAAAAAACTAAACCTAAAATAAACTTAAAAAATAAAAATAAATAAACCATAAAAAAAAAAAGAAACTAAAATAAATAAAATAAAAATAAACCTAAACTAAAAATAAAATAAAAATAAAATAAATAAACCAAATAAACTAAAACTAAAAATAAAATAAATAAACCTAAAAAAACTAATAAAACCCAAAAGAATAAATAATAAACTAAAATAAACCTAAAAAAATAAAACCTAAAAAAAATAAAACATAAAACTAAATAATAAAAATAAATAAACCTAAAAAAACCTAAAATTAAAAAATACCTACATAAAAAAAAATAAAAATGAAATAAAAAAAATAAACCTAAAAAATAAACTAAAATAAATAAAATAAAACCTAAATGAAATAAACCTAAAATAAAATAAACACTAAATAAAATAAAACTAAACCTAAAATAAATAAAAATAAAATAAAAATAAATAAAATAAATTAAACTAAAAAAATAAAAACCCAAACCTAAAAAAAAACTAAACTAAAAAAAAAAAACTACCAAAAAAACCTGAAAAACCCTAATAAAAAAACCTAAAAACTAAAACCTAAAATAAAAAACCTAAAAACTACTATAAAAAACTAAACCCAAATAAAAAAAAACCAAAGAAAATAAACTAATAAAAATAAAATAAAATAAAATAAAAAAATAAAATAAAATAAAAAATAAAATAAATAAAAAACCTAAAACCTAAAATAAAAACATAAAATATAAAATATAAAACAAAACTAAAATAAAATAAATAAAAATAAAAACTAAAACAACTAAAATATAATTAAACCAAAAAATAAAATATAAAAATAAAAATAAATGTAAAATAAAAAATAAAAATAAAAATAAAACCTAAAACCTAAACCTAAAAATAAATAAAATAAATATGAAAATAAAACCCTAAACCAAAAAAACCTAAAATTAACAAAATATAAAAACTACTAAACTAAAATAAATAAACCTAAAATAAACTACTTAAACCCTAAAAATAAAATAAAATAAAACTAAAAAAAACCACACTTAAAAAAAATAAAAATAAATAAACCTAAAAATAAAACTAAAATATAAATAAAAATACTAAAAAAAAAAAATAAACCTAAAATAAATAAATAAAATAAACTAAAAAAAAATAAAATAAATAAAAAAATAAACTAAAATAAAATAAAATAAATATAAAATAAATAAAACTAAAATAAATAAATAATATAAAAAATAAATAAAAATAAATAAAATAAATAAAATAGCTAATTAAACCTAAACCTTAATTTAAAAAATCATACATACCACCTAATAAATAACCACTAAAACTACCACCCAAAATTACTACCACTGAGCCTACTGACCTCTAAACCTAAAAATAATAAATCTAAAACCTAAACCTAAATCCTCAAATGACCTAAAACTAACCACACTTTAAACCTACACTTACTAATAACCCAATAAAATCATAACCCTACTTGACTGATGACACATAACCCTACCCTAAATAAACTAACCTAAATAAACACCTAAACCTAAACTAATAAATAATAAATAAAATAAAAATCTAAACCTAAATAAAATAAAATAAAATAAACTAAAACAAACAAACCTCAAAATAAAATAAAATATAAAATAAAAATAAACAAAAAAAATAAAAAATAAAATAAAATAAAATAAATAAGAATAAAACTTAAATAAAATTAAAACTTAAAAAAATAAAATAAACTAAAATAAAATAAAATAAAATAAAAAACCTAAACCTAAGAAATAAAATAAATAAATATAAAAACACTAAACTAAAACCTAAAACATAAATAAAATAAAATAAACAAAATAAAATAAAATAAACCTAACTAAAATAAACTAAAATAAAATAAACTAAAACATAAACCTAAAAAAAATTAAACCTAAACTAAACCTAAATAATAAAATAAACTAAAATAAACCTAAACCAAACTAAAAATAAAACCTAAAAATAAACCTAAAGAAAAACTAAAACCTAAACCTAAAAAAAATATAAACAAAAACCTAAACCTAAACCTAAATAAAAAATAAAACCTAAACTAAAAAAAAATAAAATAAAATAAACTATAAAATAAACCAAAAGTAAATAAAATAAACCTAAAATTAATAAACTAAAATAAATAAATAAAAAATAAACATAAATAAAAAAAAATAAAATAAACTCACATAGATAAATAAAAAATAAACTAAATAAACCTAAACACAAATTTTTTAAAAAAAACCTAAACTATCTAAACCCTAAACCTAAATTCTAAACCTAACTAAAACCTAAACCACACCCTACAACCCTAAACCTAAACCTAAACCTTAAGACATCACCTTCAACTAGGCTTAGTCTAGATTTTTGGTGACAAAGGATATAGTGGGAGGGGGGGGATCTAAGTGTTGGATGTGGAGGTGGTGGACAGTGTTAATGGAGAGAGAGATGGAGGTTACACCATGGTGGTGAGGAGAGATGATATGATGGTGAATCCTACTGAGGTGGGGTGATTTTGATAGAAGCTGAAAGATCTAATCTACTACTTAAATGTCTCTACATAGAGATGGTTCAACTTATCTAGGGTTTTGATTTACTCTATGGGTGCTCATTTTTTTTTCTCATCATTGTGTCTTAGTAAACTTGGGTGCTATTGGGTTGATGAAATAAAAGAATTGTTGAATTTGAATTTGTTCTCTATAAATAAAAAAAACCTTAAACCTAACCTTAAACTAAAACTTAAACCTAAACCCTAAAACCTAAACCCTAAACTAAAATCCTAAACTAAACATTAAACCTAAACCCTAAAAACCTAAAACCTAAACCCTAAACCTAAACTAAACCTAAACCTAAACCTAAACCTTAAACATTAAAACCCTAAACCCTAAACTCTAAAGAGTAAACCTTAAATCATAAAATCTTAAACCCTAAAACCTACAACCGTAAACCCCAAACCCTAAATCCCTAAACTAACCTTAAAACTCCAACCACCTAAAACCTAAACTTTGAATAAGGATGTCATTAGGGGTATATCTAAAGAATGACCTATTCATAACATAGTTATGGTAGTTAAGAAAATGTCTTCCAGAGACTTTCCCTTGACTATTAAAGATTTTAATACCTTAAACCCTAACACTAAATCATATTATAATACCATATATTATAGTATAATGTAGCATCATATATTTGAGCATGTAGTGATGTGTTTTTTGATATTATAAGATGTTTTAAAATGTTTTAGTATATTATGGTAGTATGCCCTATAGTCTACATTAATATAAATCATAAAATTTTAATTTAATAAATCATAATGAAAGTTGTTAAATTTGAATTGGGAATTAGTTGTATTACCAAAGGTGTGGTATTCCACTTGTAGTCTAGAAAGTAAAATTTTATGTTCAAAATAAATATTATACATTCTAGCATAGTGTAGCATCATAAATCATAATATATTATTCTGTGCATTTTAAATTCTTTTAATATTTTACAATCATGCAATCGATGCTACACAAGCATTATTTATAAAATGTTGATTTAGACTTTAAAATGGTGGAATTTTGCCAAATTCATAATAGGTAGAGCATGGCATCATAATATATTGTTTCAATTTAAAATATTTAAGTGAAATGACCAAAATTTATAGTTTTTCTGGACTAATTTTATGATTTTTTTATCTCAAGCAATCCCTTGTGATGTGATATGCAATATAATATAATATAATATGTTATAGTGTATTATAATATAGGACGCCATAACATAATGTAGCATCATGCATTATAGCATACTATTGTGTATTGCTACTTATTGTTTAGCATATTTTAGTTTGTTATAGTATGATGTAGTTGAGTTTGTACTAGTATAATTCATAAAAAAAAAACTAATTTATAGGTTGAGATGATGGGATTTGGCCAAATTTAAGGTAAGCTTTAGGGAACATCAGTGGTGTGCTATGGTGTGTCATTTAATCAAAGAATGGAATTTTTCCATCCAAAATAAATATTCATTTTCAACCAAATTTTATAAATTTTTTGCTTAAAGAGATTCATTTTAAGGTGTAATGTAAGATAATATATTATATGAAAGCATATTAAAATATAATGTACATAACAATATAACTTCACATATATATGAATGTGGTGGTGTGTTACTAAATGTTATTGTACAATTTAGTTTGTTTTACTTTTGTTATAATACATTGGGTCAAAACTCACAAAAATGTTAATTTGAAGGTTGAGATGGAAGAATTTGGCCAAATTCACAACACCAAAACAACAAAATTATGCTATTTTGTACCATTTATAATAGAAAATAAACAATTTTACATCTAAAATGAACATTATTCATATTTTGAGAAAATTTTATTATTTGTTACTTTTATGTAATTCTAATGAAGTGTAATGTTAGGCAATATATTATATTATAGCAAATTATAATATAACATAATATATTATAATATAGCATCATATATTATAATATAATATAGTGTGTTAATTTATAATATAATATGTTTAGCATGATATTGTATAGTTAGTTTGAGCTTACACCATCACAAATGATAAAATGTTGATTATAATGTTAAGATGATGTAATTTGAAGGAATACACATTTAGGCTTTTGGTTGAAGTATTAAAGGTGTGCATAAGAGAAGAAATAAGATTTGATGATAATTCCATAAGGACATGGAGGGAGATCTACTAGGGATCACACATGCATTGGACATGACATGTGAGGGTCTATGTGGCATAGAAGAAGAAAATTTGGGATAAGGTTTGAATTTGATTTGATTATATGATTTAAGGAAAAAGAGATCCACAGGATAAGAATCTATAATCCATGGATTAAGATCAATTCAATTTAATTTATTTTATTTAGGATGGAGGCATATCATTTGAGATATGGGCTCAGTCTCTAGGGATCAAGTATATGAACCTTCCACTAGGAGTTGGCTATCCACTAATTGATTTGAGTTTGATTTCATAGATTTGCTTGGGGATGTATCGGTGAATAATAAGTTTGGTTGGATTTCTTTAATTTAGACTCTACTAGAGTTAGTTTAATTTGGCTCCACTTAGAGGTTTGAATTTGATTGATTTGTTTGAATTATTTATATATGATTTTCTCCAATAGGAGAAGGGTGTTATTTAACTCGAGGAAAATCGTGGGTTTAATTTAATTTAATGTATGGACACGTGAGTGTGATGGATCCAAGAATAGGCTATATCATCCTTGACCTACCTTAGGTTTACAAATCTAAAGGGATAGTTTATTTGTAGGTAGCTAGCCAACCAACTGCTTTTGGTTAACATTGTGCTAGGAAGAAGGCGTACCAGACTTACATCTTCAAAAATGTGGAATAACTATTGGGGTGACCTATTGGATGCAAAAAAATTGTACTTGACCTAGGGAGACTACTAAGTGAATGTCATTGGAGACTTATGATAACTCAAAAGTAGTCAGGATTAATTTTATCTTAATTTCATGTGATTTAGTATTGTTTGTATGGTTTAGTTTGATTTCAAATTGAGGGCATATCTACTGGGGATGTGAGCTCCATCAAATTTAATAGAGTTAATTTATGGATCATGTTAGTGTGCGATGGACCCACTGAGAAGGGGCTATATCGGACTTGTCCTATCTCATATTTACAAATCCAAAGAGATAATCTACTTGCGATGGGGTAGAGCTAGCTAACTTAAGGGGTTGCCTTTCGATGTGCAATGACTATACTAGGAAGAAGGCATAGTAGACTTACATCTTCTAAAGCAGGGAACAACTATGGTGACTTAATAGCACAATAAATAGAACCTTAGGGGAGACTCAGTGAATGTTGGGGACTTATATCAACTCAAGTGTAATCAAGAGATTCTTATAAGGAGTTTTGCTAATACTGGCTTAAAGATAGGATGTCTTCTTTGAAAAAGGTACCATTAGGGATGTCCTTCTAATCCACAAGTGAATATATATTTTTTTATATGTTTGTGTGGACACTATTGGTGTGTGAGGGACCACCTTGGAAGGGGCTATGTCAGCCTTGACCTATCTCTAATTTACTAGGCCAAGGGAGAATCTGCACATCCATATGATGGATTCTTCAACCACAGGGGTGGTTATAGGAAGAGAACTATCCAATCCGAAGTAGGTAATGTCTAAATGGGGTGCAAGGATGTGATCCAAATATAGTGCCACATGGGAGGTGCTACTTTGTGTTATCACGAGCATTGGAAGAAAGCCTATAGGTCTACAATGGAAACTCAGGAAAGCTTACATGCCATGAGTGATGTATCTAAGATGCGAACCAACCAACCTATTTGTACGTGAGTGGTGTATCCTGTTAGAGAACTAACCAACCTAAGGTGCCCCTCAGTTTGCAATGATCTATCTAGAAAGAGAGCGTGTAGGCTTACAACTTTCCAAGCAGAACTGAACATCAGGATAGTCTTTCATCGGTGGGACATATACTATTTGACCTAGAGCGACTGAGGAGCCGAGGAAAGGCGGATCTACACTTGAAGTAGTCGGAGGGAAGGAGCTATGGGACTTATCTTAAACTTTAAATATCCTTGACTAGTCGGTCATGAAGGCTAATCTAAGAAGAAAGAAGTGTGACTCACATCCTCTAAATGAAGCCAACATGAGGTAGCTTCGCACAGAACTAACAAAACTCATCAATGTGCGGTGTGGAAGGAAAGCATAGCAGACTTACATCCTCAAAGCAAGAAGAGGCTAGGGTGACACACTAGGGTAGCAGTCGACTGAGCTAGCATTCTTGAGTGAGGTGCGATTATCTCAACTGAGTAGCCCGACAAAAGATATGTGTTTATATGTTTTATATTGTGTAGTTTGTGTTTATGTTTTGTCGATGAAGGATGCTCAGTTCATTACCCTAAAAATATTGTGGCGAATTATTTAACAAGAATACTTTCAACATGGAAAAGATTGAATTCAAAATAGAATTTTCATTGATGAAAATTATTTTCAAACATGATTTATAATATTTCTTTAAGTAGAGCCCATTGATTGGAAGCATTGGGCACTCTCTCTTATGATTAATAATCTGATAAGATCCTCCATGGTAGGGCATCTCTATCAAAAAAGGGCCTTCCCAAGTGGGTTCAAACTTGCCTCCCATCTTAAATAATCTAAAATAATCTCTCCTACTAGAAAAGCTTTAGGATGGACCAACTTATTATGAGCTTGAATAATTTTAGCTTTGTACAACTCAAGGTTTTAGCATGCCCGCAAGCGTCTCTCCTCTAATCTTCTGATCTCTTCTAACCACTTGGTGTTCTTCTCTATTATGATCTTGTTACCCACAGCTATCCTTAGTGATGGGAGTTGGACTTCTAATGGTAGAACAACTTCAGACCCATACACTAAAGAGAAAGAAGTAGATTAAGTTGGAGTTCTATATGGTGAGTGGGCACAAGGTTTTAACTATTGATGCCACTATCACTTGTGTGTCTTCTTCAATATTTAGATAAGAGTTTATTGCTTTACTAAGCCATTTACCCTTGGGTAGTTGATGGTAGAATATCTCCAATCTATACTATGACTCCAAGAAAAGTTATTGATCTCGGTGCTCTTGAATGCAGTACCATTATCAAATATAATTTATCAAGGCACACTAAACCTATATACGATATGGTTCCTAAAAAATTGGAGAACATGCTGAGTTGTGACCTCTTTGAGAAAAATCGCCTCCCTTTGGAAAAGTAGTCACTAAGATGAATCGATGGATGAAAGAATGAGGATCAATCGATCCTATGTCGGTATCCCAACACTCGAATGGCCATGAGGCTAATGTAGGATGTAGAATGTTGGGTTGGTGTGTATTTCATTTTGATGGCATCGCCTAGCCATATCCATGCAATCTTTGATCATGGTAGTATCCATCTCTTGATCTTGGCTTTCATCTTTGGACCATATTGGTTGGCTCCACATAGTCACTGTACCTCGATCGATACAAGCTTCATGCTTGTATAAACAACCACATATGATCAAAAGATCGTCGACACCATCCACAAGACCAGGAAAGTGCTCTGCTTCATCGATGGGCTTGGGACTTCTCATGAGGTAGTTTTCTTTTAATTAGGTAATCCATGAATGGTTGCCTCTAATCTAACTCCTTGTCCTTCTTGGCAATGGCAACCTCCCCTTCAAGAGAGTACTTTTTGATGAGTTCAATATCAATAAGGGATAAGACTTGTCTATTTTTGACCTTTATTGATATGGACTCATCCTTCGAACATTCCAACTCTTTGGCAAGCTTGGCTAAAGCATACACTATGGTGTTCTCTCCTCGAGGAATCTTATAAATGGTAACTTCTACATTTGGGCCAACAACTCCATGGTGTACTTATCGTAGTGATGGAGCTTGGGTTTATAACCTTATAGAACCCAATGATTTGGTTGATAACTAGCTGAGAATCCTTGAAGATGTTGATGTTACGGATGCTTAGAATAATGACTTCTTTCATGAGAGCCTCATATTCAGCTTCATTGTTGGTGCAAGGATTGGATAGATGATATGAGACTCTCATCACATCATGTTCCAGAGTTAATAGAACTATTCCTACCTCTACCTTTTCTAGAATAGTAGATTATGGTTCTTCTCCTCTTTGAGAGGAAGCCATACCATCAAAGTACATCTCCCAGTAGTGAATGCTAGTATCCCCTAAGTTCATGATTTATTCATCGGGGAGATCATCACTAGAGTTGAATCGGAGAAGTGGGTGTCTTTGCTACAAAATTTGTTAGCGCTTATCCTTTCACTGTATAGAGGGTTATAAAGGAAATGTTAAACTATGAAAGGATCATGGATCATCATGTCAACTGTCCGGATAGTTTCAGTCATGTCATGAGATACTATAGTGGATTGATCCTAGAGATTAAGTTTACCTTATGAGGAAGCATGTAGTGTTGTAGCTTTGGGATGCAAAGATTAAAGCTAGGCAATGCTTCTCAATGGGTGGATAATTAGCCTCAGAAGTGATTAGATGATGATGAGTGCATTTCTCACTTCATCATTGGCTTAAAGCACCAAAAAGTCATATAACATATTAGTGTGTGTGTATGAGCGGCTTTCTAGGATAGGGATGACATCATCATCGGTAATGCTTGATGTCTTGAAGGCATGCTCACACTTATCATCCCATAAACTTGGTGTCCTTTTGACAAGTCGAGAATGGTTGACATCTTCTCGATAGGTTGGATATAAAGCATCTTAGATATGCCAACTACCCTTGGAATGATGAGTTGAGTTAAACTTTTAAGGTGGCATTTCTAATATCATGATGTTCTACAGATTAATTTTGAATCCTTGGACAACAAACCCAGGAATTTCCTAAAGCTACTATGATTGCTCACTTCAGGATGTTCATTTTGAGGTTAAATTATCTTAACTATTTGAAAGCTACTCTCAAGTCAAAGAGACGGTCTTCCTTTTCTCTACTTTTGATGATCAACATGATGATGAATGAATGAGTTCATCAAAGATTCGAGTCATAGCGCTGGTATGTAACAACAACATTTTTAAGGCTGAAAGGCATGACCTTATAGCAATAGATTCTAATCAAGGTTTGAAAGTAATGTTTCTTTCATCTTCAAGAACCATCTTTATTTGATTATATCCATATGAACCATCCATATAAGAGAAGACTACATAAGATGAGGCAATTTCCACCATCAGCTCTAGGATTGCTAGTGGAAATTTGTCTTTTGGACATGCCTTATTTAAATTTCTAAAATGGACTCATATGTGAATTTGGCCATTCTTTTTCTTAATTGGGATGATGCTAGCTAACCAGGTAGGTTATTATTTTTCCCAGATGAAGCCAACATTGATCAATTTCTTGACTTCAAAAATGACCTATTATTCTATGTCTAATCGCATAGATCTAGGATCTTACTTGATATGGTTAGTAGTAGTCCCTATTAGTAGTTTATGGAATGCCATGTTAGGTGCCAATCCAAGCATCTCTTCATAACTCCATGCAAAGACCTTCTCAATCAGCCTAGCCTAGTCATTGGTTTCAATTTCATTCAACAAATAATGTATGTAGAATGGATCTTCTGGTTCTAAGTTCATTTCTTGAGCTGATGGTTGACTTGATCTCTTTGAACTCTAAATCTTTGACTTTCATCTAGATCATCGTTTCTAAGCACAACTTCTCATATGAGTTAATGTGATTTAAAAAGAACTTATCAATTCCAAATGATTGGTGATGACTAAGCAATAATAATCATCATCGATTGGACCCACTATACTGAATCTTAGTCTCGATCTTGATTGAGAGCTTTTGCTTCTATACTTACATATTCAGTCTAGTATATTTTATGTGACCAAGTATGTGGGATTAACCCTTTCTTTGCTAAATTATGAACACAAGGAAACTACCAATCAAAAGGTAATTCTATTAAATTTTTTATATGAATCATCCTAAAGTTCTACATCAACTTCTTGACTTGAGGATGATGCTTCCAGAAAGAACCTCTAAGTCTTCACACCGGTGGATGACTTAGGGGCTTCCTTAACTACCAAACCCTCAGCTTTTTGAAAGGAAAGTGGGGTTAAAGCTAAGTTCTCTGCCTATTTCACATATAGACTTAGATACACTTATGCTTTGCTTTGGAGCCGATCTTCATCTATCTGCAAGTGTCACCTCAAGGGAATCTCTACTAAGAAGAGGCTGCTGGTTTGCTAACCATATAAGATGCATCTTATGATCTAGATTCTAAGTCTATATAGATAGTAGGTGTATTCCTAGTAGTTGGGACATATCTTCTTCTATTGGTGTGGCCAGGAAGTTTTACACCCTAGTGCCTTGAACTAGCCTCTTCCTCTGCTTGGTGGATGTCAGGTCATCCTACCCATATGTTTGAATGGAGTAATGAACTGTGGGTGGAATCTAATATCAGGCTCCACTTCCTCCTCCAAGTCTATTTTGCTCCCCTTTTTTTCTTTTCATTTTCTCTTTTCTTTTCTTTTCTTTTTCTCTTTTCTTTTTTTCTTTTTTGTTTTTCTTTTATTTCTAAACTTTGTGAAAAAGACTTTTTGATTTTGATGGAGGTAGTAAGTCACATCCGCATATATGTCGACCTCATGAACTATAAATGGCTTGAGATCTCCATTGACACAGTAGATGATCCCACCTCTCACAAACTTCATACATGGATGTAGAGAGCATGGAACTATATTATTCTAATGTATCCATGCTCTCCTAAGGAAAGCGTTGAAAAATGTATTCGAGTCTATAATGTGAAACTTGGCTTCAGTGTTCCAATCATTTATCTCCAAGGGCAACACTATGGAGCCTAAGGCCTATTAACCTCACTTTTGGAGTGCAAATTTAATCTTCCCATCTTAGAATTAGATGTTTTCTAGACACTAAGACTTCCCTAATCATAAGACACTTCTAACAATTAGGTAAAAACTTAACCTAAGCCTAATGACTTAGAAGGGTTAACCATAGGATTAGGTTATGACTTAGGAATTAGGATAATCCTCCTACCATACAACCCAAATCCAATCCATGTTCACCTTCTCAAACCAAACCTCAAGTTCAATTCAAACATCAAATTCAAATCCAAATCCAAACCCAAATTCCAAAACCAAATGATTGAAGCCCATGATCAAATCCAAACTTGAAACCCTTCTAAAGCCATATGACCTATCCCATGGACATAGCCAAATCTTAATATAAATCAATCCAAAATCAATTGATTTTCTCATAATCAATTTATATCTTTAATCATATTACATTCAAATGATCAAAACTAAATCAAACTAAATCAAATTAAATCAAAACCCTTCTAAGCCACCTATCCATGGACTTAGCCAAATCTTAAACCAAATAAATTCAAACTCAATTGATTTTCTCACAAATCAATCATATTTTCAATCATCTTCACAAATTTGAATGGAATATACATTTAAATCATCAAAACAAAATCAAATTGAATCAAAATCCAAACCTAAGCCACATGACCCAACTCCATGGACTTAGCCAAATTCCTTTGTTCGAAAACCCAAATTCAATTTATTTTCTCATGAATCAATCATACCTTCAATTATATTCACAATATAAATTAAATCTACAATCATCAGCCAAACCAAAATCAAAGTCAAACCCAACCCCCTTTTGACTTGAAATGTTCAAATGAACAAAAACTCATTTGAACCCAAGCCAATTGCAATGGAATTTATATATCAATCCCAAATCTATATATAAACTCAACTAAATAAAACTCAACCCAAAATCAAGCCAACTAAACCCAAAGTGGCCAATTTGACCTATTTGAGCCAAGTTCTAATCCTACCCAAATTAGATTGAACCAAGCCCATCAAAACCCCACATCATGATTGTTGATCACCCTAGGTTGATCAATTGTAAATTAGGTCAAACCAAGTCAACTTGGTCATTTGACCAAGTCAACCCCTTAACCCATATGAACCCAAACTAGCCAAATTGCAACTAAATGAAACCAATGATTCATTCAAATCAAAATTAATATTTGAATATAACTTGACCTTCAATTGAGTCAAACCAAACCCATTGGCCCTCTTGACCCAAGTTGATCCAAATTGACCTAAAAGACCAAATTGGGTCAAATCAAAATATAAACCAAATTGATTGCAACCAATGATTCAAATTCATTCCAAATTGGTTGTTGAACTTGACTAAAAATGATGACCCAATTGAACCCCAATTTGACCTTAAATTGACCTAAAGGTCCAAGTTGGCCTAAATCAAAACCAAATCCAAATTAATTGATCATCTTCAATTAGTCAACTAAACAAACATCAACCCAAGCTACTTTGGCTAATTTGGTCAAATTGGTCAACTTCATTTGACCCAAATGAATTCAAATGAGCCAAAATCAAAGTGAAACTAAACCAAACCAATTGAACATCTAAAATGATCATTTGAACTTGACCAACCCTTGGTTTGACCCAATTTGATCAATTGGTCAACACTAACAATTTGACCTAAATTAGTCAAATTGAGCCAAACCTAACCAAATCAACTCCAACTTGAAATTTGGGCTAACCCACTTTTGGCTCATTTCAAATCTTCCAAATCAAATCCAATGCCAAATGATCATTCTACCCTTTCAAAGAATCACATGAATCACCCATGTAAGTGGTCATTTCCATTACTTGGTAATCTCCCAATGGTCCACTAGGCACCTAATACTTCTGACCCAGGGGTGGTTGGGTCAGCCATGACCCATGGGAGGTGAAATCACCTCACCCTCCCCATTTGAACATTTGAAACCCAGCCAGAAGCCAAACCCAATCCGATCAAGATGAAGGGGTATACACCCCTCATTTACACTCACAATAATTCCTCAAAGCCTTGCTACCCAATGAGCTAATAAAGCCATTCCCAAGCTCAAATCATTCCTTGATCAAAAAATTCCATTCCAGTCCATCCCAAAATAGTACACTCTGATTTTTGACCTAACATTCCCATTTCTCCATCAAACTCAGATTTACTTTGCATGCACCTTCCCTATGCCTCGTCGAGCAAGAATGAATAATCTCCCAAGCTTCTCGGGCACCAGAGGTGGGACTTCGATCAAAGCTGAGCTCCAAATCATCGATTCATGGCCTTTCATGTGAACATCGAGGATCCAATTACTCAGAGCTTTGTCTCCACTAGATGAGGCTTCCTCAATCATTTGAGCCATCAGTCTTGAGCTCCAATGGGTTATTCTTCCAAAAATGATCCGTAGCCAAAAATAGGTTGGAGATTTTTGAAGAAAACTTGCATCTCATGTCATCTTGACTGTTGGATCTCTTAGGATTGATGAAGGTGTGGGATCCTTTTGGAGTTGATCAGCACACCGGTAAGCTTGGATCAAGTGAGCAATGGTGAACAGACTCCATTCTCTCTCACTCACATGACATTAGATCAAGCACCATCCATTCTAAGTGATCGGAATGGACGATCATGATTAGATCCGTTACATTGATTTGATTTAATCCTATTAAGCTATGGGATTAATCATATTTGATCTTAGATCAAACAACAGACGAGAAAGCGTGTCCACCATAGCCATGTAGACATTGAGTCAGATAAGTTTTAAGTAGCCAATTGAGCGATATCACATGGAAAGTGCACCGCATCAATGCGCCATCTAACGTAAATATGATTAGGCTTAATTAATCATTTGTAATGGCTAAAACTTCTAAACATCATAAAAAATCATAGAGAAATAAAAATGCAAATAAAAACTCATTTTAAAGGTATTTTAGAGGAGAATTAATTAAAAATGATCTTAACTAATTTTGAACAGTAATTAAGGTTTAATTACAAAATTAATTAGCTTAATTACTTTTTCATTACTTGAGCAATTAATCCTAAATTTTATGGGTTAATTTACTAGGATGACATGAGCCTCCCATGATTTTTTTGGGATTTATTGCTCACTTAATTAAGATTATTGACTAATTAAACCTTAACTACTCTTTTAAGTTAATTAATGATTAATTAATCCCATGAATAGTAATAAATTGGTTAATTAAGTTTATTAATCATTGTTCAAGTGTGAACTAAGGAATAGGGTTGGGGCGCCTTCCTAAGTTCATTTCACCCTTTTTTAAAATGAAATTAATTAAGATTTAACTAATTAATTAAATAACTTAATCAAATTAAAATCATAACCACATCGATTAATTAAATCATGGGGTAGATCTTTTGTGTTTAATAACCTAAAGGAGTTTAATGAAATTATGGTTAGTCCACATGTGTGGGAAAACCAGAGTAATTAATTAAGTCCTTAATCTAATTAACTATTAATCATGACTGTTGCATTAGGGCACTTTTATTTCCTAAGATCATTGCAAGTTTATTTTCCATGCATATCATGTTGGCTCATAATTATTTAATAAATTACTTTAAGGTGACATAGGTAAGGGTAATTAATTCATCTAATTAAGAGTTCAACATAATTAACCCATAAAATCAACTTAATTACATTTCCTTAAATTAAATCAAATCACTAATGTGGGAATGGGTTTAAAATAACATGTGATGATTTCTCTTCTCCTCTTTAAATCAAATCAAATCCAAAACTTAATTAATAAAGAAGCTTTGGTTTGCTTTAAATAATCTTATTTGATTTGATTGTCCTTAAGAACTAGTTTGGTTGAATGAATCACATGCTTATATTTGATTGTCCTCTTTCCAATCATGCTAAATTTGGTATGTCATTTGAATTCATGCATCCATCTTCTTAAAATCAAGTAAAATAAAATGGATTTCCTTTATGTAAGCTTGCATGTGTTGATTTAATTTAATATATGCAAGGCAATTATCACAATTAAATCTAAATGTATTTTTCAAAAGCTCATAAATGAATAATAATATGTGTTATGAAGCTAGTTATAAATACATAAGAAATGCTTATAAGTGTATGAATGTTGAGTTCTCTTTCATCTATTCATGTGTTGATTTATATAAGATTGAATGTTAATGGGTATATAGTCTAGACATCCCAGGAATGAGGCTTTAGCTAGCCCAAAGGAGTTCATTTTATTACCTCACTTCCTTAGTTTAACAATAGCACATACCCATTTGATTTCATTCTTCTATATTTCAACATTAGAATTTAGATAGAGCTTTAATTCATATATATAAATGATTCAATCAAAATAATATATACATTCTTTGCATGGTTTTCTTTTCCCTCATTTATTTATACATCCATGTGTCCAAGAAAAGCAAGTATATAGTCTATACATCCAGGAATATGAGGCTTTAGTTAGCCCCAAGGAGGTCATTTGGTTACCTCATCCTAGTTTAACAATGACATACTTGTTTTTATACATGTATATGTATATGTATATGTGATTAGTTAATGAAAACCCCATTTTTACATTAAAATTACATGCATTCATAATTGGCTAAGTTGTTTAATTAATTAGCCATATAATTTGGAGCTTACTTCCTATGTTCATGTATACGAATTTACATATGTTTGAATGCAAATGGGTATATAGTCTATACATCTCGAGAATACAAGGCTTTAGCTAGCTCCAAGGAGGTCATTTGATTACCTCACTTCCTTGGTTTAACAATAGGATATGCCTATTTAATTTCATTCTTATGTCCATTTTGTATAAGAATTTGGATAAAGTTTTAAATTAATATGTTTAAATATTACAATCAAATAAAATATAAATTCTAGACATACACATACATTCATCATTTAAGTGTGCTAAAATATGTTGCATATATAGATATACTTAGGATTAAATCATATGCATGTTACATGTTATGGAAAGGAATGATTTAATATATATCAT